>VOPJ01012305.1:0-67836 GCA_014673585.1 Semibalanus balanoides | reverse complement strand
CCGGCCAACACCCGGCGGAGATAGCGCGCCTGTGGTGTAGGCTGCACCGGCCAACACCCGGCGGAGATAGCGCGCCTGTGGTGAAGGCTGTCCCGGCCAACACCCGGCGTAGATAGCGCGCCTGTGGTGTAGGCTGCACCGGCCAACACCCGGCGGAGATAGCGCGCCTGTGGTGAAGGCTGTCCCGGCCAACACCCGGCGGAGATAGCGCGCCTGTGGTGTAGGCTGCACCGGCCAACACCCGGCGGAGGAGATAGCGCGCCTGTGGTGTAGGCTGTCCCGCAATCCTCATGAGACTGCAACGCTGGGTAGGGTGTCTCTGGGCATCCCGCCTGAGATGTAGCCTGTACCGTCTAGCACTCGACAGATGCGATTCCATGTTCACGATTGGGAGTTGGGAGTCCGGACTCGCTTCCGTCGCTACCGCCGATGGTGGCCAGTGATGGATTGCCAGAGGGCAAACACATGCAGTCACGTGACCGTGACGTCACCGGGTGATCTGTATCGGCCGAGCACCGATGTGACAGCGACGGCGATCACGCCGGTGCTTCGCCGATGAGTGATGACGACACGCGCTCCTGATCATCTGTGTGCTTATTTGGTGATGATAGTTATAGCTGCCGATATTGTTTATTGTGCTTGTGGGTATACAGATCTTGAAGATATGCTTTCCGCAGGGTCAAAGTCAGCACCATTGCAGCACGGCTTGTTGCATGAAGAGCTGCAGCATTTCCCGCTATGAATCCCGACATGATTTGCCTCCCGGACGGCTTAACGAGAGGGTAGTAATTGGCGAGAAAGAGAGATTTCGCCGGAACTGGCCGACAACCGGCAGGAATTGCCGGAGACACTAGACAAACGACAGCATTCGCAGGGATAATTGGATCTCAAATATCCACACGCCTGTCTACAATGTGCCCTCGTTTGGCTCAGTTTAACGGCGGTCGCTCTTTCGTCGGGACATTTGGGCATATGTCCTCATTCAGATGCTCCGCTGAATGTGGTCATAAAAAGATTGACCGTATAAACTATGCTAAATGAGGAGATAATTTTGTCCCGCATTTCGAATAATATGGAACGTAGAATTTCGAGGCAAAGATGGGAAATTTATTTACATCTCCCTTCTTCCTGCACAATGTTAGTGAGTTGCACGGAATTATCTTCGCTTAAATTCTGAATATATTTGCATAAGTAAGCGTTCAACACAGGACCAGAGTTGTATCCAGCAGTTACTCGTTTCAGCACACAATAGAGCAATGCTTCCGCAGTCCGCACTCTTCAGTATTGTTGCCCAAGGCACACAATGTCTAAGATCGAAGTTGTATTGGATATTTCATCATGTTTTCACATTCTACGGCAGTATCCCACATTGCTTCCTTCCTTTTACGTCTTAAACTTAGTGCATCACAGAAATACAAATTAATCTGTGCAGGCTGCCTTGCATGTATAAAGTGCACTCTCCTCGAATTTCAACGTACTCTTCTCGGATTCCGAAGACCGTTCATTGCATTCCGATCTCGACATCCGCTTACCAGTCAAAGAGCATTGCGGTCCGCCTATCAAACGCTCACTCTTGCCAGTGAACCAGCTGAGACGAACTCGCCTGCCTTTGTCCTTCCCGCGACTCCTCCGGCAGTTTTAATATCGTACCGACCGCCGTCTGTGCGCCAGCATACGTGGCTCAATGGGAAAACAGTGGCGCCGGGGCCGGGAGGCGGCGGCTGCGGTGGTGACAGGGGCGGGGGGGGGAGAACACGGCGACACCCAGCCCGGGGCTATTGTTAACTCGTCCCATCTCTATGTGGCGGTGTGGCCATTGTCAAGTGGCGGCGGCGGCGGACGGCGGCTGCGGGCGGCGGACGGGCGGGTTTGGCGGCGGCGGCGACGACGACGGACGGGGGCGGCGGCGGCGGCGGTGGCCGGTGCGGGTGGCGGTGTGCGCGGCGGTGGTGGCTGCGCGGTGACTGCGACGGTGGGCTGCGGACAGCGGCAGCGCGGGCGGCGGCGGCGGCGATGACCACGGCGGTGGGCGTGGCGCGTGCGGCGGCTGCGCGGCTGCAGCGGTGGGGCGGGGGCCCGGGGGGGGGGAACCCCGGGGGCGTCGGCCGGGGGGTTCGATGGGCGGCAGCGGTGGCCGGCGGCGGCGGCGACGGACCCACGGGCGGTGGCGGCTGGCGGACGGCGGGCGGCGCGACGGCGGCGGCGGCGGGGCGGCGGCGGCGGCGGCGGCGGGCGGCGGCGGCGGCGGTGGCGCTGCGCTGCGGTGGTGGCGGCGGGACGGCTGCGGCGGTGGCGGTTGAATGGGCGGCAGGTCTGGCATTGGCTCGGTCATGTCGATGGGCGGCTGGGTGACCGGTAATCAATAGGGCGCAGTGCACTCCGCGTCGTGTCGCTGTCGTGTCGTGTTCGTGTCGTGTCGATGGTCAGTCGTGTCGGTGTCCCGTCGTCGTGGCGTGTCGTGGTTCAAGGTCGTGTACCGTTGTCGTGTCGTGTGTGTTCGTGTCCCGTGTCGTGTCGTGTCAGGTCGTGTCGTGTCAGGTCGTGTCGTGTCGTGTCGTGTCGTGTCAGGTCGTGTCGTGTCAGGTCGTGTTCCGTGTCGTGTCGTGTCGTGTCAGGTCGTGTCCCGTGTCGTGTCCCGTGTCGTGTCGTGTCGTGTCAGGTCGTGTCCCGTGTCGTGTCGTGTCGTGTCGTGTCGTGTCGTGTCGTGTCGTGTCCCGTGGCGTAGCAGACGTCACAGTACCGTGAGCTGCCGAAGCCTGCCGCTGTAATGGAAGCTCCCAGCTGCAACGTCAGCTCTCACGACTACCAGCACCACCCTGGTAAATTGTATATACTTGGAAGTCAGGTCTTCAGGACTGCAGGTCAAGCTGCTTTGGAAAATTGAAAACAGGAAAGGGACTCCAAATTAAATTGGATTTTAGCTACTCCCAAACGCTGAGTGAGTCGGATGAGTTTCGTGTGCCTAGTTTCTGGTGGATATTTCGCAGCTGAAGAAATAAATTGATGTCTTTTGAAAGAGAGCGTGTGTAAGGAAACTGTGATTGGTTTACGATAAAATTACTAAAAGAAAGTAACAGTTACATCAGTTACACGAAAGTGAAAATGTCGTCAACTAAACAAAAACCACACAAGGCTCAGCTGAATCCAATCTGAGGTATATTTTGATTGCATATCCTACAAGTTAGACATTACAACACTCGCCACTTCACATATATAAATATATCAACAGAATATCACATGTTTGAGATCAGACGGCAGCCACTGCTGTCAAACGTCACATTCAACTCGCCCCACCAGCCTTGTTGCAGGGTCCAGACGCACTAATAGCATTATAACACCAAGCTCTACAGCCTGGTCACGCCCCGAGGGAGTGCTGCGATCATCGCTGTCATCGCCATCTGGCTCCGATCACCCACAATAACGGGAGCAATGTGGCGCACTAGAGAGGGAGACATTTACCAGGGACGGCCAGCATCACGAGTTCAGGGCGTCACCAGAACGGCGACATGTTCAGGTCATCCCGGGTCAGGTCAGGTCAGGTCACTGGTCGGCGGACAATACGTGGCTGATCTGGTAGATCGTTGTCCATTTTCAGCCACCAGGATGCACACAGTTACGGTAGTGACACGCAGCGGAGTTATGCTTCTAATGATGACTGGCGCCAGGAGCCATTAGTCCGGTATGCTGAAACCAGGGACAGACTATTAATTAGCACGAGTCGTGCAGTCGATTGACATCCTGATTCGCGATGCATTACAGAAAGTGATCATTACGGGTCCTAATGCTACTGGCTCGTACTGGTGCATCTCAATGATTTATTCGCATTTTTGAGTGAGATAACAATAGCTAAAGAAAATGCACAATTGAATGATTATATCCATAAGCAATCGTGACAAGCATTTGAAGTGCTTTATTGCATTTCGGTACTCAAAGCAATTGATAGGGCAGTGAACCGAAGGTTAACTGTATCACTGGTGTCATCGAATCGAGAAAAGTCAAACAAGCACACTTAGCGGTCATACCTGGTGTCTGTCTCCGACAGATTAGACCTGACCAAGGTGAACTGAGTGCCGCTGAGACAGTAGCCTCGACTGCAGCAGCGACAGGAGTACTGCCGGGATGTGCAGTGATATCACAGTCTGGCCGCCGTGCCTCGATGCATGCTACTCCTCAGGCATCACAGGCACACGTAGCGGAGTCTGACGAAAAGAATCATGAACGTAAGAACAGGAAAACGAATAGCACCTGGTAGGTAGACCTGGTAGGCTTTGTTGAATATTCAGCAACGATAACGAAAGGCATACCTTATAGGTTCCCTCCTAAAAGTCCATGCTGTTTTCTTGTGTTAGCATGGGACAACAGTTTGTAAATTAATTGACGGGGCATTGTCATCCATTTATGCACTAAAATTGGTATTATGTTAGCTTTTATAGCTTTTACTGCTTGGCAAATAAACGCTGTAAAATAATGACAGGAAAGTAAAACAAAATTGGAACTTACACACAGACAATTCAATTACAAAGAATAAAAAAGTTAACAGATGTCAATCATGTTGATAACCACAAAAGGCGCACACTAGAATTTGAATTTGCTTACCTCATTCCCACAATGCCGGTACTGTCTTGGGACTGCTGTGCCGGTACTGTTTGATCTCGTTGATCTCGGAGTAGTGCGACACGGAGCTCTCCATCTCGGAATAATGCGGGGTGGAGACACCCACTTCTGAGTAGTGAGACACCGAGCGCAGGCCGCGCAGATTGTTCGGCAAGTCCGGCATGGAGAAGCGCAGCTTGTCCCAGAACAGCTTGTCGTCCCAGCTGATGCACGTGTTGGTCTTGAGGTAGAGCCGCAGGTCGGGGTCCAGGTCCCGCAGCGGCACGTCGCCCAGCAGGATCACAATCAGCCGCTTCTGCCGGTCCTTGAGGACCTCGTGGTGAGCAGACTTGAACTGGAAACGGCACCACTCGTTCTCTATAAAGTTCCTCGAGAGCACCATGATGGTGCGCCGACTCGACTCGACTGCCTCGACGATGGTGTCGGCGAGGTAGGCGCTGTGCGCGAAGTCGCGGTAGTGCAGCGCCAGCCGGTACGGCGGCTCGCCGTGCTCCAGCTTGGGCGCCAGCACGTGCTGCACGAACGCCTTGTCGCGCTCGCTGTAGCTGACGAAGGCGTCAAACAGTCGCTCCTGCTCCTCGTCCAGCGTCGAGCGGTAGCAGACGCGCACGCCGCAGCGCGAGTAGATCCAGACGCGCAGCTCGGTGCGGTACGCGAACACGACGGCGGCCAGGGTGGCGAGCAGCAGCAGCACGACGGCTGCGCTCACCAGCAGCGGCAGGTAGTCGGCGACAGCCGTGCCTGCCACTGTCCGCCGCGACGTCCACCGGTAGCACGTCTCGTTGCTGCCGTGAATCGGTCGAGCCTCGTCTTCGCCCTCGAACCGGCACACCAACGAGCCGAAGTCGACCACCTTCTTAGCGTTGGTGGCCAGCCAGCTCTGGAAATGGCGCAGGTAGTCGCACGCGCACGTCCAGGCGTTGTCGGTCAGTCCGATCTCCACCAGGTACGGGTTCTTCTGCAGGGTCCACACAGAGAAATCGGTCAGCCGGTTTCCGTCCAGACGGAGCACCTCCAGCTGCCGCAGCGGCTCGAACGTGCTGTTCTGCACGTGAGCCAGCTGGTTGTCCTGCAGATACAGCTCCCGCAGTCGGTCCAGACCGACAAACTCCTGGCCGTGGAACTCAGTCACCAGGTTCGACTCCAGGTGCAGTGTGGTCAGCTGCGTCAGACCGGCGAACGTCTGGTTGTGGATGAACTCGATCTTGGAGCCGTTCAGGTACAGCACCTTCATGTTCTTCCTACCGAGGAACGTGAGGCCAGAGAGGTTTTTGAAGATGTTGCCGTCCAGGTAGACCTCGGTGGCGTCCATCGGAAGGCGGCTGGGAATCTCCTCGAAGTCGTTGTTGGAGCAGTCGATGATGTTGGAGGACCAGGACTGGTCGTGGTAGCAGCGGCACTTGTCCGGACAGGTCATCTCGCAGTCGCAGGCGTCAAAGTCGCAGCAGTGGCAGGTGGTGAAGCAGTGAGTCTGGTATGGACACAGGAACATGGACGCGTCGGCGTCCACGAGGGGAACATAGCTTCGGCCGCGATTGTAGATAAGACGGCAATAGATACTCTCCAGATCCATGATACGGGGATAGTGGTTGAAGTGGTCGATCAAGTTGTATCGCTGCAACCACTCCATGTTGCAATCACACACAAACGGATTCCCTCCGATGTAGAACTGCGGCATGTGCCGAGTTTCGTTCGGCATGTTCAGCCTCAGCGCGTTCAGGTCCATGCTCGTGATTTGATTCGCAAAGAGGTCCACTCGGGACAAATTGCTCATGAGGAAGAAGGTGTACTGCTCTACAGAGTAAATGAGATTGTCGTTGACCAGCAGAAGCTCAATGCTGCGCGGTAGATGGTAACCGGACAACTCTGTCAGGCGGTTGAAGCTGACATCGAGAGTTTTGATGGACATCTGGTCGGCGATGTCGTCGCAGTTGATCAGCTCGCTGATCTCGTTCCTGTGCAGGTCGAGCCAGACCAGGCCGCGCGGCACCGATGCGTACTCGAAGTGGGCGATGCGGTTATCGCTGACGTTGAGCCAGCGCAGGCGGGAAAGGCCGCCGAACAGTCCGTCGATCTGCGCGTCAGCTGGTTTGGCGTCCAGCCGGGATCGCCTCAATGTGCGCCGCTTGGGATTCGAATGTTTCCGGCTCCACGCGCGCGGATCCGGTTTCAGGACAGGTTCAGGATGCGCACATGTGGCAGGGCGCTGATCATGTCGTGCGTCACGGCCGTCAGCACGTTGCCCTCCAGCCGGAGGCTGAACAGCTGCTCCATGCTGGCCAGCTGGGCGCCGCGCACGGCCGAGATGTAGTTGTTGCCCAGGTCGAGCACCTTCAGCAGAACCAGATCACTCACAGCCTTCGGCAACTGCGTTAGCCGGTTGTCACTCAGAGAGAGCTCCTGGAGGCTGCTGGTGTTGCTGAAGGCGACGGGGTGCATGTAGTCAATGACGTTGTTGTCCAGGGACAGCGTGTTGAGCACGAACAAGCCGTTGAGGCTGAGCGCGCCGATGCTGTGCAGTTTGTTGTGCGACAGACCGAGCGTGTGGAGATTGGAGAGCGCCGCGAACGCGTGGGGCGCCACGTCGTCAATCTGGTTGTGGTGCAGCTGCAGGCTCTGGAGACTGTACAGGCCGGCGAACACGGACGCGTCGATCTGGCCGAGCCTGTTGTGCGCCAGGTCGAGCACCAGCAGCCGCTTGAGGCCGGAGAACGTCTCCGAGTTGATCCAGGTAGCGCTCAGTCGGTTACCGGCCAGCTCTAGCACCAGCAAGCGCTGCAGATCGCGCAGCAGCGCCGCCGGCAGCTGCGACAGCCGGTTGCGCGCCAGCCGCAGCTCGGCCAGCCGCGGCGTGGGCTGCAGCAGCTCAGCCGGCGCCGTGCGCAGCGCGTTGTCGGAGAGGTCGAGCCGCTCCAGCCCCGCTAGACCTGAAAGTGCGCCGGCCTCCAGCAGCTCCAGGCCGCTGTGACTCACCGAAAGCTCCGTCAGTGCCGGCAGCCCGGTCAGCACGCCGCGCGTCAGCGCCGCTACTTGGTTGTGGCTGAGGTCGAGCGATGTCAGCTCAGGCAGACGACAGCGGCCGGCCAGCCCCAGCTCGGCCACCTCCTGCAGCCGGTTATGCGACACGTTCAGCCGCTGCAGGCCGGCCAGAGGACAGAGCAGGCCACCGGGCAGTGACCACAGCCGGCTGTGGCTCAGCTCCAGCTCCTGGAGGCCGCTAAGCGCGTCCAATGCGCCGCTCTTCAGGACCAGGCCGACGTCGTCGCTGAACGTGCGCACCGTGAGCGCCCGCAGCCGCGTCAGGGGGGCCAGCACGGCCGGCAGCGTGGCCAGCCGGCAGCGCTCCAGCGTCAGTTCGGTCAGCGCGCTCAGGCCGGCCAGCGTGTCGTTGGTCAGGAAGCTGTCCTCGTCTCCGCTGCGGCAGCGCACAGTCAGTGACGTCACTGGGCCGGCGGCCACCACGGCGTCACTGGCCAGTCGGTACGTCAGGTCCAACACGCGCGGCTGGCAGAGCACATGTCCGGGCTGCGAGGCGTCCGTCCTCTCACAGTCCGGGACGGCTGCCGCCGCCGCGGCCAACGTCAGCAGCAGCGCCCACAGACGCGTCATCTCTCGCTGTGCCGGCTCTCCAACACGCGTCTCTCACCGCATCGGTGTGTCTCTCTCACTCGCGCGGCACTGTCCGAGGTCTGGTGTGCGGACACGGTGCAGGCACGTCCTCCCTCGGTGGCGTCTCGCCGAAGACTGGCGGCTGGCAGCGGCGGGGCGGCCCTCCCGCCGGCCGCGAACACTCCGCTGCAGTCTCCCGCCGCCGGCCGGTATGTACCGAGTAACTCGCCCGACCGCCGACAGATGGCAGGCGCAGTCCAGGCCCCATGGTTTGCTGCAGGCTCAGCTGGGCGAGTGCTGGTCTCCCAGAAGGGCTGGATCAGCCGTATGGCGACGCGCCTATGGCAAGGTCTGCGTATACTGGTGTTCCCGAAGGACCATGCGGTAAATTCAGGGCAGGACATAGGCCCTGTGTACAATATTGTGAGAGAAGAAATAGTTTTAGCATTGCACTATTGGTTTGCAATAGTTTGGCTGATTTATAGAAAGGTTTAATGAACATTCAAACTCTCGCCGGAAACCATTGGCAGGTGTTTGCTGCTCATTGACTGACTTGCCCGGCACCCTGCAGGCCAGGTCACGTCCTCGCCCGGTAACTGATTCTCCGGGCCGTCAGCGCTGATGGAGCGGCGTTATATCCCGCGCCGGGCCGGTGCTCGTTTCGGCAGCCTTCCTCGGGCCGGGTGGGTGTTTAGACACCCCCTTTCTAACTCGGCTCCTATGGGACCCTAGACATAAAACCAAAAATACCGTTCGAGAGCTCGTCAAAGGGATTTTGGAAACTATTTCGTGGAAAGATTTTGCTCAGGTCAATATTAGAGTCACCAGAGGTCATCAAAAGGGTCAATTTCTCAAATTTTCCAGAATTTAGGACATATCTTCCAGATAATTACCCCAAATATTCTCGGAAACCTATGATGCTGGAGTAAATCATGTAAAGAAGCATAGATTAGCTATTTAAATTTGCAATCGCATCTATATCTCCTCAATTTCCTTCAGGTCAATTAGTTTGATCCAGAGGTCATCAAATGTCCAAAAATTGCAGTTTTGGTAAAATAATGTTTTCCTTGATAGCTTTTTTAATCTAAAAATGACAACATTAACTCCATTCAACACCTAAATCGTGTTTTCCTCTCGTTCAAGAACGCTTTGGTGAAACATATACATGATGACGCTCGTAAGGTTCAACTTCAAAATTTGGACCTCAGGTCAAGGACATTTGGTGACCCAGATAGGTAATGTTGCATATGGGGCGACGGCGGACAGACGATACAAATACAGTGGTTGTAATCCCTCGTCTCTATCTTCATTATATAAAGAGTTTATTAGGCAAAATCATTGCTTGAGACCTCGATGACCTCAGATGAACTCTTGTATAGATCTTTTAGAAGGCATCGCACCTAGGTCATTCAAGAATGAGCTAAAAAACATGATTCTGAAAAAAATCACTGACGCCAATTGCATACTTTCAGAATAAAGGAGCATCTGTTTATTTCGCCATTCACTTATAATGGGGAGGGTCTAGGGAATTGACCTGACCTTAGGTCACCGATATCGAAATTGCCGAGATAAACAAACTTTAGATACATCTTGTGATGAAACCCTGTAAGTACGAAACAATCCGCTAACAAACTGTGCTTTGGTGGAATCACAACTTTTTCGGAGGTGGGGTCACTTGACCTACGCCTGGTGACCTGACCTGACATGACGATATTGTCAAAACTTTTTTGAAGGGAGCTGGACAAAGGAGATGATCGAAAGCAGGTTACTAAAAATTTGGCGGTCGCCTATCGCGCCGCGTTTTCCGATATCGAGGAAAACCTGAGGGGGGTGTCTAAAACACGCGCCCCCGGCCCGGCGCGGGATCATCGAGCGTGACAGGCAAGCCGGCACCTCTGACCGCGCCGCTGACGCCGCCACGCCGCTGCCAGCCGCGTCAGATTTGTCGCGCTCGGCGTGTGCCGGTGGCCCGACCCCGGCGCTGCATAACAGGACCATAAAGATGGCGGCGATACGGCGGCGGGCTGGCTATCTGATGGCCCAGGTGAGGCAGAACGGGGCGGCCACGGCTTCATCGGCGGCCCAGTGTCCGGTGAGGTGGCAGCTGCCGCGACCGGCCTCCCGCCCCGCTGCTCACAGGGTGAGCTGTTTCTCACGTCGGGTCGGAGAGGACGGGTCTGGCATGGTCTCCTGCCGAGCCAGCCGGCCGGAGGTCTGCCTGGAACACCCTCCAGCCGCCGACCCCAACACCACCGCCGCAGACGTCACCACTGCTCCATCTCATACCGACACAGCTGCAGCCGACGCCAGAGTCACCGCTGACACGTCCACGGCAGCCGTCGCGAGCGACACCGACACCGTTTCCGCCGCCGACACAACCCCAGCCGTCGGCGAAGTCGCCGCCGACGACGACGACGAGCACGGAACTCGTCCCGGCGCTACTCAGAGATGGTGGGGAATAATAAATTAGGGTAAATTGAAATGGAATGGAGCCGGGAAAGTTATAACCAGATTCATTACAGGACGAGACATGTAAATTTCCTTTAATGCGACCGCGTCGGCCGCATGCTTTGCCTTCCATTCTGCACTGGTAATGAAGCACTTCAGTGAAACAATTATCAGAGGAAGGTACTGTCCGTGCGCTGTGCAGGCAGTGAAGAGGAGAAGACCTCTGACCTGAGACTTTCTGTGTGCTGTACTTTCTTTAACGCACAGATTTCGACTGCCAACGCGCGAAACTCTTTCGTTGAGACACTCACTGACGGTCAGCCGTTTATTCCATCAACAGGCCGCAATCCGTTCATTTTGCCGGTTTGAGGAATTGTGCCGGCGTCAATATGTCGGGCCCTTTGAGCCACTTAACTGCCGCCAAAATGTGATAATCATATGCAAATGCGGTGTCGCGCACAATAGGGGGAACGTCTTGATTTAAATAATGTGTGAGCGATGGTCTTTGGGAGTATTTGCTTCTGTTTGCTAACTCAGCCGTGCAAATTATCCGTGTGTGGCACAGGGATGAATATTTTATCCTAAAAGAAGAAGGGGTAGATTTGATGTAAACACCCTTCATGGGCCTGTTTTTGCTTTACGAAACTACAGAATATGCGTCATCGTGAACAGGCGTGCTAATGAAACGAAAATGTCTGCATGAAATACCGCTCTCAAGCAATACTATAACTGTACAAACGGTAAGGTGGTTTCAGCGAGCTGCAAAACGTTTCCAACCCGTATAAAAATAGCATACATATTCAATATCAATGTTAATAACGATTCGTACTATTTTTATTCAGCCAGTACGGGGAGATAGTTTCGAACCGGTAAACGCTGTTTTAGCATCACGATGATACATGGTATGTGAGTGAACCTGCGCTTGCTAAGAGTAGGACAGTAAAACATTGCGAAATGGACGTAAAGCTTGATACCGGCTTAATCTGTTCCAGCACATAGAGAAGCTTATTAAATCACGAAACATCCAGCAGTTTAAATTGAGGTAAAAATCCGGATAATACAGGAACAATTTGGCAAGGGTTGTGAGGTGGAATTGCCATCAATGGACTGGGTTACTTTAAATTAGTTCCAAAGTGTATGTTAACTTTGGTTGCAATTCTAACCCAAAACTTCCTAAATAAGTCAGTGTCTAGCTACAATCGTGAAACCTTTTGGGTTTGAATCATCCCAGGCTCCGGAACTACATGACAACTCAAGACAGCTTCCGTCAAAACTCGCAATGGCACATGCATTACGTGATTACTGATTCCAAGGAATAGCATTAACATTAAATCATGTTAAGTAATTGGATACGAAAGACTAATGGCTGGTTTTGAAACAATGGGCCATTTTCCTTCAAACAATAACCGGGTAGAGGTTATGAGAAACTTGGGTTGAAGCACAGTTTGCCCAATTTGAACACATGGATATTACTGAAAATACACTTTGGCAATTAAATAGTTTTCAAAGTAACATCGAAGTGCAACAGTTCCTTTCATGCAGCAACTTGAGTCAACAAACCTGAATGTTTCTTATGGTCGCTACTCCGACTTACACTATACCCTCAATACAAAAACGCATTCCACTTACTTCCGCGCGGAGTCCCTGAACTGGCCCGCGCGAGGTTAGCGGTAGTCTTCTCCGCGCGCCTGTGACGCTACTTCATCACTACGCACCATCAGCAGTACGGCATCCGAGTCTGCTGAGAGCGTGACCGTCATGTATCGTGACGGTCCCGCTCCGGCAGCCGCACGGGATGCCAGAGTCACTCTGAAGGACCGTCTGACAGACTGTCACGCTGAAAAACTGTCACTCTGACAGACTGTCACTCTGAACAGACTGTCACTCTGAAAGACCGTCACTCTGACAAACTACCACCGGCCTGACAGACCGTCATTTCGACGGTAAACGGCATTCTGAAGTGACGTGACGTGATGTGACGTGACGTGACGTCACGTGATGTGACGTGATGTGATGTGACTGAAGGGTCGCACGCTCTGTGAGTTCTCATGATCGGCCCCAGGCACCAATGACGTGTGATTTGGACAGATGCGGCGTCAATCGCTGTCGATTGTTCGTTCGAACAGCACCGGCGTGAACAATACATGCTAACGATGAGCATTGGGCTCAAGGCCATGCCGGTCTCTCGCTGTCTATAGTTATGTGAAGCCTGCAGATGTGCCGTGAATTTAACAAACGATATAGTCATGCTTTGGTTTGCTGAGCGTTTCCTAATGGTAGATGTGAGCTACTAGTTGGGGAGTTTGATGATTGGTGATACGTGGTCTATTGCCCGGCTTCATTTCACCTTCAAACCATCCAGGAAAACTTCTACAAACTACTCTCAGACTTGGAAACTCATTCCAACGTTTGGGTTATATTCCACACAGCTTAATTGAAGCACAGGCAGACTGCGTAACCGGACATGCTTTGCGAACTTGTGGTTCCCCGAATACAAACTCACTAAAAGCCAATTCAATTTTTAACGAATGAAAAGGCTATGGTAATAACTGCAGAAGGTAGTTCACCTTTTCCAGGTATACGAAGCATATGGAAATGTATTTGAATTTAAAAGTTCATCAAAAATATCAATGCACAAAAAAACCATATAAAATAATATAGTGCACGCTTCAGAGACCCGCTTCAATGTTCCAAAGGTTTGGACGGTTTTGTAGTTCAAGATGCCAATAGCCGTTTTTACGATGGATTATTTGCGCGAAATGTTTTAAAACATTTTAAAATGTTTTAGTAGTAGCCCCTTTCACGATGGACTAATTTGCGAGAAACGTTTTAACCCTCGCCCAACGGTCCCGTAGGGCGAGGGCTAAAAACTTTTTCTCGCAAATTAGTTCATCGTGAAAACGGCTACTGCTAAAACATTTTAAAACATTTCGCGCAAAATAATCCATCGTGAAAACAGCTAATTACAAATTCTGACAACAAAAATGTGAAAAGAACAAAAAAAAATGTTCATAACTTCGTTCTCTAGATATCAACTGACATTCTATCTACACAGTATGTTTAATAGTATCATGACTGGCACTTGAGACGATTGAAAGGATAACAATAAGTTATGTCTCTGTCAAACCTGGAAATACTCAATCCTTAAATCCAACAGCAATCTCTGACTCAACAGCGATCAGCCTTTAACAGCGATCAGCCTTTAACAGCGATCAGCCTTCAATAGCTATCAGCCTTTAACAGCGATCAGCCTTTAACAGTGATCAGCCTTCAATAGCTATCAGCCTTCCATAGCAGTCAGCCTTCAATAGAGATCAGCCTTCAATAGCGATCAGCCTTCAATAGCGATCAGCCTTCCATAGCAGTCAGCCTTCAATAGAGATAAGCCTTTGCTTCAATAGAGATAGGCCTTCAATAAGCGATCCAGCCTTCAATAGTATTCAGCTTCCATAGCAGTCAGCCTTCAATAGAGATAAGCCTTTGCTTCAATAGCAATGAGGCAGAACCAGTTGCAACACTAAATTTCACAGCAACCGATGCATTTCAGTTGCATTTTGGCTTGAAAGCTTTAGTTTCACCTACTCCATTCCGATACAGGCGTAGCCAGCAGTGACCTGACCAGCCTCAATGCACCACATTTAGCGGCATTGCCAGAAAACAGGTCACATCTATCGCTGAGAGGATTCCTCATTCTCTGCTGCCGCCGCCTGGCCCACTACAGAGCTCTCTTCTGCAGCGCCCTAGCCCACTACAGAGCTCTCTTCTGCAGCGCCCTAGCCCACTACAGAGCTTCTCTTCTCGCAGCAACCCTGGCCACTACAGAGCTCCTCTTTCGCAGACCCTTGCCCACTACAGAGCCTCTTCGCAAGCACCCTGGCCCACTACAGAGCTTTTTTCCGTGCAGCCGCCCTGGCCACTACAGAGCCTCGTCTTCTGCAGCACCCTGGCCCACTACCAGAGCTTCCTTCCTGCAGCCCTTTGGGCCCACTACAGAGCTTTTTGCAGCTGTCCCTCTGGACACCCCCCCTAACCCGCCCGCCCTTCGCACGCCCCCCATCCCCCCCCCCGCCCCTCCCCCTCCGCCCACGACCCCCCCCCCCCCCCCCCCCCCCCCCCCCCCCCCCCCCACTACAACCAAGAGCGCTTTCTCTTCTGCCGCACCCTGGCCCCCTACAGAGCTCTCTCTTCTGCAGCGGCCGCCCTGCGCCCCACTACGGTGCTCTCTTCTGCAGCACCCCTGGGCCCACTACAGAGCTCTCTTCTGCAGCACCCCTAAGCCCCCACTAAACAGAGCTTCTCTTCTGCCCAAGCACCCTGGCCCACTACAGAGCCTTTTTCTGCAGCGGCCCTAGGCCCACTACCAGAGCTCTCTTCTGCAGGCCACCTGCCCACTACAGAAGCTCTCTTCTGCCGCACCCTTGGCCCCACTACAGAGCTTTTTCTGCATTGCAGCCCCTGGCCCACTTACCAGAGCTCTCTTCCTGCAGCACCCTTGGTCACTACAGAGCTCTTTCTGCAGAGCGCCCTGGCCCACTACAGTGCTCTCTCTGCAGCACCCTCGGCCCACTACAGACTCTCTTCTGCAGCGCCCTGGCCATACAGTGCTCTCATTCGGCAGCACCCCTGGCCCACTACCAGAGCTCTCCTCTTCTGCAGCACCCTAGCCCACTTACAGAGCTCTCTTCTGCAGCAACCCTGGCCCACTACAGAGCCTTTTTCTGCAGCGGCCTGGCCTCTACCAAGAAGCTCTCTTCTGCAGCACCCTTGGCCCACTACAGAGCTCTCTCTGCAGCACCCTGGCCCACCTTAACCAGAAGTTTTCTGCAGCGCCCTGGCCCACTAACAGAGCTCTCTTCCTGCGACCCTGGCCCACTACAGAAGCTCTACTTCTGCAGAGCACCCCTGGCCCACTACAGAGCTCTCTTCTGCAGCGCCCTGGCCCACTACAGAGCTCTCTTCTGCAGCACCCTGGCCCACTACAGAGCTCTCTTCTGCAGCGCCCTGGCCCACTACAGAGCTCTCTTCTGCAGCGCCCTGGCCCACTACAGTGCGTCGTGACGTGTCACAGAAGTGACATTCGTGACCGCGGCAGCCCCGCTCCCCGGCTCCGTGACCTGACCTCTCCGCGGCTGGCTCTGAGCCCGCCGCCGCCCGCCGCACGTCCAGATGGATTCACTCTCAATCCATTGTGGGCCTGTGACGTAATCGACCCGAACATCAGCCGTGGTGCACGGCCGGGCCGCTGCCGTTTCTGCATGTTAACCGTCGGCTATCTGCACCACGATCGCGCCGGTTACAAATGTGGCGCGGCGCAGGGTGCGTTGATTGCCGCGTTATAGATTGAGGTAGGAGGTGGCGCAGATGCGAAGGTGGTGGCTAGTGTTAATGATGGGTTAGATCGATGATTAAGGAGGTGCCTTTCCCATCCAGTATTCTGATTTGTGAGCTGCAGCTTTAATTTCTTATCTGCACATACGCACTGTTGTTTGTGATCCTCACCGTGGAAACACAAATAGACAGTGGAGCTATGATCAGGCACGTAGCCCTCAAACATGCATCATTCTTTCTCTTTGCTATGCCTGCATAGTGACGATACTGAGTGATAGCATTCTGATCTGCCTTTAAAAGTCTCATATTCTTCAAGCCGGTCATCACGAAGAAACTCTCAGCAATAATTTGTGCATAGCGTCTCAACTCTCAAAATTGATGTGGTCGCATTTCGTTCGTAGTATTGGTATAATGCTGAACCACCGGGGTTTCAGAATGCCTTAACCCTATTACCTGCTGGCGACCAGAATTACGTTAACCTGCGGGGGCAGATCTATCTGCAAAATGTGATAATTTTACAATATATTTTGGTTTCCCCTGTCGATTTCAAGTGATTACTTTATTTGTGTAGGAGAATGTGAATATTTCCCTTTAAGCCAGCAATACCTTAACAATAACATAAAAATATACGTCTTAGAAACAATTTGCATACGCACGTGGCACACTTGACTACCATAGGAAAGAGTGCTACCTTAGCTGGTGCTAACCTCACGAGATAGCCTCTCCTCTGCCTCCCTGCCCCATTTGCTCTCTCCTCCCCTTCACCTCTGCCATCCCCCACCCTTCCCCACCTGACCCAGATGCCATGTGGCGGCGGCTCTGTGCTTTACGACTGCGTCTGTCACGTTAATCGACTCGGCTATCTGTGTTATGGCAGCTGCAGCGGCATGGTTGACTTCCGCCGAAAACGAGCTGCGTCTCCCGTCACGGTGCAGTCAGCGGGGAACAGCCGGCTCAGGGCACCTCCGCGCCGCACCAGCGGCACCCTTTCGCTGTTTTGCCGCGTCACACGCCCGAAAACTGCCCTGCCGGCACCGGCTGGACCCATAAATACCCATCAAAGCAGCCAAGGTAAATCCAATAGACGGCGATTCAGGAGACGGGCCAAATCCCGCCTCCACCTGCCCCCTTGTGACAATACACCAAATCAAAGCCGAATGGCAGGGCGACCCTGGCACGCGGCGGGGGCCGGCCCCGTGCTGTGACGGGGCGGGGGACGGCAGACGGAGAGGAGCAGCTGCAGTGGAAAGGCGCGCGACGCGGCCGCTTTCAGACGGATAGTGCCCCGGCTAGGTAAACTCGTCTGGAGTGGGGTTGAGGGGTGGGGATACGGCTGTTTGGAGCCGTGTGAGCACAGGACCTTTAAGTGCTGCACGAGGACGGTTTGCGCCCTCATTCCGGCGTTCCAAATAAGCCGTCTATGGAAGCACGGTTTGGCTGAAGGGGAGCTGTGCTGGCCAGCGGGAGAAGTGGCCGGGGTAAGGGCCATCCGACCCTAGTCAGCGCTCCAAAACGAAAGTTTCTGCTCTGCTATTTCAGAACGGCCTGGGGTACTGGGGCGGTCAGACGTTACACCGGAACAAAAGACAAAGTGGAAAGAAATGTATTGAAAACTGTTGACAATTTTTAGAAATACGTGAAATTGATAAGCATCCACTATCCACTCGCCACAACATATTGACTTCTACCGGAAACAGGTGATTATTATTTAGGGAAAATTCACTGGCGTCTCGTAGTCAGAGCTGAATTAAACTCTCCATGAGATGTCGACATGGAACAGCTCTATAGTCTGTTTCACGTTTCTTCAACGGTCATTCTAAGATGTCTGAGATGATAGGCGCGAGCTTCCATAAACTTTGGCTTAAAATGCGGTGCGCAAATCGTACGCAGCATTTGCAGTCTTTGATGTCTTGCTCAGAATGCATTTAAATTTCTTGGTTTGAAACTTCAGTAAACGTGTTTATCAGCTCAGAAATATTCAAATGACCGTCGAAGAAACGTGGCACAGACTTAAAACCCTAAACATCCACCAGCACTTTGTCCCGTCTCTTTATCGACCCTCTGCCGGCTGAGATGACCGCGTCTCAGACTCGGGCGGCGGCCGGCGGCGCTGTTGGACGCTGTTGGGGCGGCGCTGCTGGACACGCTGATGGCCGGACAAGGTCAGCGGGCTGACTGACGGAGCGGGCCGCTTTGATTCCGTTCAGCCGGGGCGGCCGGCTGTCACCGGGCCGTCCAGCGGCTGCCGGATGTGTCAACATTCCGGACCTCTCCCTGTCGGCCCTGACGCGAGCAGCCCCGGACCTCTCCCCGCTGCCTGACACGAGCGGCCCCGGACCTCTCCCCGCTGCCTGACACGAGTGGCCCGGACCTCTCCCTGTCGCCTGACGCGAGCGGCCCCGGACCTCTCCCTGCCGCCGACGGAGCGGCCCGGAACTCTCCCCGAAACGCCGGCCCATGACGTGGAGCGGCCCCGGGACTCTCCCTGCCGCTGACAATGAGCGGCCCCGTACCTCTTCCCGCGGCGCCTGGAGCGATGGCCACCGGACCATTTCCCTGCCGCCTGACATGAGCGGCCGACCTCTCCCCGAACATGCCTGACAAAAAAAACGAAGCAAAAGAGCCCCTGACCTCATACCCATGCCGGCCCTGACGGAGCGGCCCCGGACCTCTCCCTGACCGAACTGACACGAGCGGCCCCGCTTTACCTCTCCCCGCCAGGCCCGCTGACGCGGGTGGCCGACCTCTCCCAGCTGCCTGACACGAGTATGTATATTGAGTATTTGTATTATATCTTAGAAACATCCACACTACTAGTGGTATTATCGTTTCAGCGTCAAATCATACACACAGCTAGCGAATGGGGGTCCACACTAGGAACTACACACACCACCACAACCACAACACACAACCACACACAGCTTAACAAACAATAAAAACCAGGGCAACTGGTCGATACGCCCGGGTACCAACAGGGCCAACCCGCCCCCGCCCGCGCCGCCCCGCGACATGCGCGTCATCCACGCGGGGGCGCGCGCCCCCGTCCACCGGCCGGGCGCGCGAACCGCCAACTTGTTACGTTGGCGCTCCGCGCGCCCGGCCGGCCGACCGGCCCCGCGAAAATCGCGAGACCGCAAGGGCCGGCGCACGCAGTGGACAGCGGCACGGCCGAGTCTCAGTCACCAGGAGGTCGCTTCAAGTAGATGCTCGCCCTTCAGGCTACCCCCAAAAACCACGAGTGGCCCGGACCTCTCCCTGTCGCCTGACGCGAGCGGCCCCGGACCTCTCCCTGTCGCCTGACACGAGCGGCCGCCGGCGCCGAGAGTTTTAGTATGCTCCGCGGATGTGACAGGGTGGGTAGATGACGACTGTCCGGCACACGGCCGTGGTGACAGTGGTGACAGTCAGAGTCAGACGCACCAGCTCACTGATGACTCTGGTACTGATTGTGACTCTGAGGGCTTTCTTACTGACTCTTGACGCTGATGATTCTGTTATCGACTTTGACTCAGATGACTCGGTTACCGACTCTGATTATTAGGACTCTGTTACTGACTCTAATTATGAGGACTGCAACTGACTCTGACTCTCAAGACTATGTTATCGACTCTGACTCTGGTGACTATGTTACTGACTCTTACTATGAGGACTACTGACTCTGACTCTGAGGACTCTGTTAGTGAGTCTGACTCTGGTGACTCTGTTACTGACTTACTATGAGGACTACTGACTCTGACTCTGAAGAGTCTGTCACTGACTGACTCGAAGGACTCTGTTACCGATTCCGATTCTGGGGACTCAGGTACCGACTCTGACATCGAGGACTCTGTTACTGACTCTGACTCTGATGACTATGTTACTAACTCTGAATTTGAGGACTTGGTTACTGACTCTGACTTAAGGACTATGTTTATGCTGACTCTAACTCTGATGACTGTTAGTGACTCGGACTATGACGACTCTGTTACCGACTCTGAATCTGATGACTCTGTTACTGACTCTGAATCTGAGGAGTCTGTTTCTGACTATGACTATGACGACTATGTTACCGATTTGGACTCTGAGGACTCTGGTACGGACTCTGACTCCTCTGAGGACTATGCTACTGACTCTGACTCTGAGGACTCTGGTACTGATTTTGAGGACTCTGCTGCCGGCAGTACCGCTGTTTTTTATCTCGGCCCTGTGACTGTTCGAACGAATCAAGAAATAACGTTTGATGGTCATAAGCGGCAAGCATGAATACGTGCTTAGTTCATATCATACAACTGTAAATTGTATTACACTAGTTTGTCATGTCAAAACCCGCCCAACTGACCCCATGGCACATCACATATGCCTCGTGTCTTATCAGACGCTCACATAACATCTGACACATGTCATCCTTCCCATCCCGCATATGAATGTCCTGAACTTCTTACACGACAGCCATGAGTGATGCTCTGACCGCGCACGACACTGTCATGAGTAATGTGCTAACCCTCCACTAGCCTGCCATACATGCCACCACCACCGGCCGACGGCCGTCCCCTGCTCCGTATGCGGCGGCGACCCTCCTCCGGCCCCACAGTCTCCACTGTGAGAACACAATCCGGCCGACCGCAGCAAGTCCGGCGCTAAATTGAACGCGACATCTGTCGCCGCCTATTCCGCGCCGCCAATGCGCTGCAAGTGGACGTGATCGCGGCGACAAACGCCCTCTGTCGGCTGTGCAACTGTTTGCAGCGGACCGAGTGCGAAATGCAAATTTCGACAAGGCAAATATCGTTTGCGCAGTGACAATGGTGGCCGTAGCGGCGGCGACCACTTGATATGGACGCTGGCTGTGGATAAACTATGGCGGGGGAGGGTGATTGAATGCCAGCCAATGACGCTGCATATGTCCGCCCCGTCAAATCTTGCACACTCTGGCGTGTGCAGAGGGATTTTGCATGGCGCGTGCCTAGGTTACCATTGCATTGTGCTGGTGTCCACATCGCGTATACCCAGGACGGATTTAAACATACGCATGCGGAAGGGAATATGCAGTTAACACCCATTTGGATGCTGGATAAGGTCTGGTGAGATGAATGTGAACAGTGTTGCGTAAGATTTGATGAATGGCATCGAGGTGTGATTGTCATTGCGATGCATTGCACGCGTTAAGCCAATGATACCCGTTAATTTTATCGTAAATTCAATTTAGAATACCGTATAAGAATAAGAAACTAGGGAAGTTAACACATAGGGAAGTTAACTCAGGTTCTGGCAACAGTTAAATCAATGCATGCAAATAACGTGTCGACTGTCGTATGACTGCGTCGAGCACATCCATCAGTATACCTTCTATCAGCTATGAGTTAGGTATAAAAATAATTGCAAGAACCTTGACGACATAAGTACGACCACGTTGCAACTGCATTTAATCATATACGCCAGATCAGAAATACTGCAGTTCTGTGTTTGCGCTTAAGCTAGTTATTTCGTTATTCTAATGAACCGTGTGTAAAAGGAGATCAACTGAGGGCGCTGTCGTCAAACCGAGGAGGGGTGGGTAGATCAAGGCGACAGGCTGCCGCGGCCGTCCAAAACATATGTCTCGTGCATGGTGGACAAAGGTGAGCAATTAACGTTAGCGGTTTTCAACAGAAATTGTAGAAAGTAAGTGGCAGAATTGGACAGAATCTTGAAGTTTCTGAGCTGAAGCAACGTGGAGTTGGGGTAGTGACATGTAGTGTTCGGCGTAACAAATCATAAAAAAGCGATATTTCACTTTTTCAATAAAAACGAAGGGAGTGAATGGGTCAATACAATGGGACGAGAATAACGACACTCGCCACAATGTTAATATTTGCGAGACAATAGTCGTTGTGCCTACCATACAATTTGTGAAATCTGTGAACTCTTTGAATATCATGCGTTATTCATGAAGGCATGAATTTTATGGTTATTTGTATAATCATATAGATATTTCTCACAAAAACTGAGACACATCCATTGTAAGCCTTTCAGACCCTTTTAGTTTTCAACAGGACACGATGTAATGAGGGTGTTAACAAGTGGATATATTATCCCAGTGGCTGGGGGATATTTCTTACCCTCCCTTTATCTCGAGGTGTTGGGGCCATAATTAATGAAAACGGAACATTAACATGAATATAACATTAGTAAACGAGCTTAATGAACACAGTGATATTGTCACCACTTTATCATGTTGATGTAAATTTCCGAGGCCCAATTAACTTTCACTTCCACTTGTGACTAATCGGCATGAATATTTATCCCATTTATTGTGATTTAAGTGGTTAATCACGACTGCAGAGCAGCACATTGTCACATAATTCACCGCCACTTGCGGGCAAATTAATGCTACACCAAAGATGCAAATGAACTCAACAAAGCAAGCTGAGCCATATAAATTGCTGGTGATATCAAATTCCAGACAGACCTCCCAGCTCTGTGATGCAGACACCAAGCCCAAATATTTGATAAAACACGTTATGTCCACAATATTTCGGTTCGTGCACGACGCTCATCCTCACATTTTTCCAATTCAGCGACACAGTCGCCTGAAATCCGGTTTACGATCCTCTGCCCGTTCCGCCCACGTTCTTCGTATTAAATGTTGACCGGCACGTCAAGTGTCGGCGTCAGACCGCTATCCACCCGGACTGAACCCGGCGAGGGCGCAGCTGTGGTATCGTATCAAAGGCCCGGGTGGTCTGTTGTCGGCGACTCCCACCCTCGGCTGCCGGGATGCCACCGGGCCGCCCTTCCTCTGCGCACCGGACCCACCCTCCCATCCATCCCCCCTCCTTTCTCCCCGCCTGGTCCAAACAGGCCAATTACGTACGTGTGGTGGCCGGTGGTATATACCGGCAGCGCTGCCGGCGTCCGACGAAGCTGTGTGATTTTCTCGTTAGATCTGCGGATGGCACCGCGCCGCCCACCCGAGAAAGACAGAGTGGCCCGCCGACCTGCCGGAGCTCCTCCGAGAACGATGTTGCGCGTCTTCTCCCCCACCCACGCTCACATTCCTCTATGACAGTCCAAACAGGGGTCAACGAGAACATGGAGTCATGTTTCTTCACTTCCCAAATAGACCATGGACGGGCTCTAACAAGGTGCGAGAGCTGTTGTACTCCTGACAGACACTCGGCTCTTTTAGAATCAACTGCTTAACTAAGTGGCATTTACGCTGGTGATATAGATATGCTAGAAAATTAATCAAGCAAATTGCAGCCAAGTATGCTCAAAAATTTGCTTAATATCTTTGGTCACATACATGACCTTCCACATAGACTGGAACGAACGAGGAAACGTTAAGGCAATAGTTCTAAATGGTGAACATCGGTACTACCAAAACGCTTCCTCTGCCCGCCTAGTGCAGGCAAGTTGCTCCCTTCCCTTTCACCTCCCTGGTATTCCTGTAGCGTGCACTGTGCATGACTGCCCGACATTACCACACCGTGTAATCCCACGCTGGAAAATGTCACGTATAATCAGCTGCTGATTTATCCGGCTACAGCACCCAATAATATCCGACCGAATCACCTGCTCAACTACAGCCGCCGGACCGTCTAATACCTCCTAATGATCGGTTCCGATCTAATGACTGCTGGCTACCCAGTACCCAGCTCGGTGGTCAGATCACAGGGACGTCTCATCGCTGAGAATGACAGCAAATGCCAGTGATACAGCGTCGAGTTTGTTTATGTCGGCTGATTATCGGATAACTCGTGTGTCCGCGCATGCCCTCCGGCAAAGTCGAGTTTCAGCGCCATACACAGATCACATCAGATTGGCAGGTGTAGGTTATGGAGGTCGGAGGGAGCTCGTTGATTGTTATAAATCACTACATTGTTGACAATTGGTGTTTGTTTGATGCTTCCTAGTAGCCAGCAGTAAACAAGCCATGCTGCCATTTCGTCGACCACACAAATTCAGTTGAACTTTTCGATCAGCCGGAAACTATCACACTGTCATCCAGCATTCCATACGCTCCGAATGCATTATCCCGCCTCGGTATTTTCCCAGGCGGCTTTGACTGCCTTCCTCCCTAAAAGGGCCATTTGTCCGCCGCGTAACTTGGCGCGCGTGGCTTATACGCCGCGCCGGCCGACCGGCGTCACCCTCGCCTCGATAGCGCCGCGGATTGCCGCCTCCCTCCGCCCCGATGGCGGTGGATTACAAACGCGACGCATGGCACGCTGATGGACGCGCCACAAAGGTGAAATCGGCGCGCCTGCCCCTGCCTAATGTACCGGCCGCCGACAGGGACGGGCGGGACGTGTCAGGTCCGACACTGGCCAGATTGGCTCCGGCAGCGACCCCTGTCCTGTGGTCGACGGATTTGGTCCGGCAATAACGCCTCCTAGTCCGGTCATTTACCTACACCAGCGCGCTGAGCCGGCCTTCCGCGCACTGGGGGAGGACCGTGGGTGTTCAGCTGATAGGTTTAGGTGTCTCCCCAGCCAGAGCTCAGTTGGCAGAGCCAGAAGCTCTGACTCTGCCAGAGCTTCGGACCTTTACTGGGAACTGCACCGGCCGCCTATCGAACTTCAGCGGGAACTGTCGGACCTCCGTCTCCGCCGATCAGTGGGAGAAGCTAGAGCATGAGACGTCACAAATGCCGTGACGTCACGCCAATAGATGGCCGAACAAGAGCTGGACCAAACGGGCAATCAGGGTGGCCCGGGTGATTCGAGACGCCTCTAATTATCTCCTTTATTATCTCCGACGCAATAAAAGGCCAGCGCCGAACGTTGACGTAAATAACGTGCCTGTCAGTTGGTGGGGGTCGACATGTAAGAGAGGGGGGAGATGGTGAGGAATAATTGGACGGGCAGCCCCGGGAATGCCCTAAGGAATCATGGAATAGTGCCGAAAATTGTAATGCAGAAATGTTGAGCAAATATTACAAAAAACCTACACTCCTACAAAAAGAGTTATGTACCAAAGTTCCGTGAAGAAATAACATACAAAGTATCGATGGTGTTCTACTTATAGTTTAACCATTTTTTATCATGAAACGGTTCAACAAAATATAGTAGCAAGAATAGGCACTTATCTGCCTTCATGAAGGGCCATGAGCCAAGCCACAATCATGAAATGAGTATTTAACCCGCAGAGTTAAAAAAAAACAGCTGAAGAATTGAGGGGCAAAAATCGAACAACTGTTAGTTTTAGATAAACTACGTTGATATTAAGCACATAGTACCCAGCCAATGATTTACTTGGGAGCTGCTCGGGCACATTGGGATTACACCATTGTGCCCGAGCAGTACCCAAGTTAATTATTGGCTGGGTACATACCTATGTTGGAAGTCTTTTGCAACAATGATATATAGGGGAGAGTGTGGAGAATGGACTAGTTGCAGGTTGTTTTGTGAATATGTGCAAAATAATAAGAAAAATGTGCTGATCTACGTGATACACATCATTTTGCATACTAATATTCCGAGAGATATTTGTATGTAAAAGTTTATTATTTATAAAGCACTTGATGTAGTGACGTCATTTTAGCCAATAATATTGCGCACCCTATGGAAAAGCATGTTATTTCCAAAACTTCCCGTGGCAAATATAAATGGTTAAACGCTTTCATATGACTTACTGTTCACACCAAACTACTCAGAAATTCATGGATATTTATGCTAAGTATGTTTACAACACAAAGCGTCATCTTAATATCCTCTAGAGTACATGTTCGAGATAGGCTCTGTTTCGACTGAGGCACAACTCTGCCCTCCACCTCAACTCACCTTAAGCTGCTTACGGATACCTGCCGGCAGGGATGATCCGCACTGCAGTTCCCACGGCTGTCTTTAGTTGCTTCCTGGTCAGGAGATTCTTCTTAAACACCTATTACTTGTTTAGTTACCTCCACAGGACGCTGTTATTTGGGCTCAAATACAGATGCTGCCCTCACTGAAACACTGCCCCAGGAACTACTTGCAAAATGCGACCGTGCCCTCAATGCTGTCTTGAAATAGCGTCTGTCGGGTCCAGAGCTTTTATGGAAATAGATCTAGATCATCCTTAGGATCCATTTGGCTGTAACAATCCGTTAAAATGCCTTTGAGCTGCCGTTAAGATGATTGATTTGGTTACAAGGAGAATTCACAATTTTAGTTTTATGCTTGTTTCAGTAAAAGTTGCATGATTTCAAATTTAGCGACATCTGCTTGAATAAACGCCATATCACGTGCTTTTTGATTTCCACGCGATTAACGTGATGGCTGAAAAATTTTTTACGTTGAAACTACTTTATTTTACAAATTCAATGTGTAACCGAACTGCTAAAAAACTACCTCGGGTATCATTGCGCCTGAACTATTGCTTATTGCATTTATGGCCAATCAGAAAGCATAACTGTTAATACGGTAAATATACTAAAATTATTTAAAATCCTGATAATTCAGAGGAATTTTCATATTATATTTGACAATCTATTAAAATATTTTAAATTTAATTTGCGTTCATCAAATACATAAAAACAGGGGGTTAGGTAACCTGGCAAACTAGTCCATTGGGACCCAGGAGGATAGGGACATGTAAATAATCTTAGAGATGGGCAGCGCCGGACCTCCGTTTTTAAACTACACGTTTCTCTTTTTATATCAGCAACGTTAGGAAAATATCAGTTGTCCTTTTTCGGTGCAGGGGAATGCTGTGCAGAGTGACTGCCAAAAACTATACTTTTCGAGTGTTATTCCATGTTGTGTGTGTTTGTCATGTCAAAACTTATTTTCCTTTAAGCATTGAGTGTTTTAAGCTTATACACGGCCTTTTTGCATGTGGGTGTCCCAGTTTTCCTGCGGGTGTTACACTTAGCTCTTGAACCCATTATAAAGCAAATGCACTAGGTAATTTACATTTACAAATTAGTTGCAACACATGAAGCATGTAGAACTGTTGCCAATGCTCCTTAGTATGTCTCTTCTTCTTACTCACGTTCTGTCCCTTATCTACTGCGTGTGTCCTATTCTCTGTAAAGCAATTTTTTGTTTTTGCCCCCCACGAGACGTACCCTGCCGCAAAGTTAATTACGATTTGCTACACATGACGCAAATAAAATGTTCAATTAATTCGTTGGGTGTGACGATAAAAGTTGTTATTGCTTTTGGACAGCAATGGCACTTCTCAAAGATTGAATTTGCCAGAGTGTTCCCAATTTTCTCCACTCTCCCCTACCGAATTATAATTGTGTGCTGCGCCCAGCAACTTTTTCTAAATAATTTAAAATTTGCCCCAAAGATCTGACCAACAAGAAACTCTTGCTTATTCAAAAACTGATAATGTTAACATACTAACCAATGCAAGTTTATTTCATATTTTGTAAGCAATTCTTAAATCTCCATGCTACGATTTCGAGAAATCCTCACGAGGCTAATCAACGGAAAACGCGACTCAAAGCTTTACCATCTTCACCTTCACTATTTTACCGGATGAAGTCGTTTCTCTTCTCTCTCTCTCTCCATTGTCTCGCCACCTCCCAGTGCCGCAGCGGCGACCCGAGTCAGCGACTCTCTTGTGGTCGTATGTGTCTGCGGGAGTATGCGCTGCCGGGCCAGCCTTTGTGGCGCTATCCGGCTGCGGTGTCGCGTCCCGCCGCGCCGGCCAGGGGCCGGTTGCCAGCTTTATCGCCGCGGCGCAGCTTGGAGACGGCCGAGCGGTGTGTGTGGCCCTGCGGAGGTCTCCAGCGGCCCGCTGATAGATGGTGCACTCCCCAGACAGGGCACACGGCACCATCACACTCACACAGACACACAGACACACAGACACACACTCACATCCACACAGATTCACACAGACACACACAGACACACGCACACGCACTCACACTCACACTCACACTCACACACAGACACACAGACACACAGACACACAGACACACAGACACACCGGAAAAAGTGGGGGTCGCTGAGAGATTTTAAAAACCTATTTGTGCGTTCTACTCTTAACCTCATTCCTTGCAGGGCATATGCCATCCCCCCCTCGGTGTTTTTTTTCGCTTGTCGCTTCTAACCCGTTAATGCCAGGCTACACTGTGTGTGATCGTTCTGGAAAGCCCGCACGTTTTTTACAAGTTTGCGTGTTTTGCATGACGTCCGGGATCTGCGTGATCATGCAAAGCACGCAAAAAATGCTAAGCCACTACACTTTTACTGCTGTTAAGCCACTGCATAAATATCTACCAGCTACAACACAAGAGTCAGCACTCCATTTTGCTCCCATGCTTCTTCATTTATCTTCCGCCACGATACTCAGCAGGGATTATTAAATTTTAAGTTTATTAAACACATACAATACACGACATACAATACACACACATACGCCGATGTGCCTCCAACTGTTCCAAACTTTTTTGCGTGATTGCATACATGCGTCATTGCGTCTTTTACAAGTTTGCGTGATATTTGAATTTCATGTGGACTTTGCGTACTGTTCCAGCTAAGCTCAGTCAATGCATTTTCTATCAGCTGAACATTTTCAGACTACGCAAAAGATGCAAACTTCCCAAAACCGTGCTTACTTTGCGTACTTTCACGCATAGTGTAGCCTGGGTTTTATGCCTAGCGTTTTACAACTTTGTGACTTTTCCTAGAATTGAATTACGCGTGATGTCAAAAAATTTGAGTGAAAAAATCGACCATGCAGAGGTCAAAGGCGGGTCCAGGGGGGACAACAGGGCCCCAGACTCCCCCAGACCATTCAAGAGGAGCCAAACTATGTTTAAGCTTCCCCAGTTTCCCACAGATCCACAGGTACCATTTATGCGTGGATAAGTCGTTCTGACTTCTGCTTCTCGCTGCTTTCAAATCATTTTCACTGTTACCAGTCATTTGTTACAGATCGGTTCATATGTGTGTAACTATTAGTTGTATGCCACCGGTGGCGGTGGCAGTCGGCGCTCAATAGTACATATGATAATGTGCTATTGAGCGCTGACGGCCACTACCACCGGTCATCGGGATTAACCATCAGAGATTTACTATCCGATATTACTATCCGCACATGAAAAAGTACTGACATTTCAATATTTTGCATCATACTGAGATGCACAACCAGGAAAATGGGTAACTGAGGCTTGGCTCCACTAACCGTCTGGTTCTAGTATGAAAAATAGTTTTCTACGACCTAAAATTAGCAAATTCACGCCGCTTCGCGGCTTCACATCGGTAGTCATCGTCCTCATCTTTGGTTCGTCGTAACGCTGAATTAAATAAACAGCATTGTTAGCCTTCTTATCTTCTACAAGGCCTAACCATACAGCCTATATTTCATATTACTATCCGCACATGAAAAAGTACTGACATTTCAATATTTTGCATCATACTGAGATGCACAACCAGGAAAATAAGTAACTGAGCTTGGCCTCCACTGAACCGTCTGTTCTAGTATGAAAAATAGTTTTTCTACGACTCTAAAAAATTAGCAAATTCCACGCCGCTCGCGGCTTCACATCTCGTAGTCATCGTCCCTGCACTCTTGTTCGTCGTACGCTGAATTAAAATAAACAGCATGTAGCCTCTTATCTTCTACAAGCCAACTCATACGGCGCTAATTTCTGGGTGTATCGAGGCAAACACGCATAGGAATTTCGTGCTGCTTGGCGGCGCCAAGTAACAAGCACCTTTTATAGCGACTGCATTGATTCGACTCTGATTTAATCGGAATGGAATCGATCAATCAAAATTTCTTGAAAATTTGCTTTTGTAGATTAATCACCGGATCTTTTGGTTCATGAATCGTGATTAAATCCAACCCCGCATAGAGACAAAGCTAATAAAACAATTGTTCAATGCTGGTTCAATGTTGAATCAAACATAAATTGATCAAAACATGTTTTCGTTCTATATATAGGAAATAACAATGTCTCATTTGTGTAATCTATAAACTAAACGGTAAATTAACCATACCTGTTCCAAAATTAATCGTGATTGAATAGTTCCCCAAAAAGTTGAATAAATAACCAGTCTACTACAATAGCATGACAATTTAAATAAAAAATACTGCGAAGGCATTTAAAAATACATGCATAAAAATGCGGATTTTGGTTTGTCATTTTAGCCCGAATTATTAACTTAAATATTAATAGCCGTTTTCACGAAGGATTTATTTGGACCCAATAGTACCCGGTAGTACCCGGGAATATTTCGTGCGTTTTGGGTAATTGAGTCCAGGAACACGGCTTTTACCATATTTTTTGGGTATCAATTGAAACGTTATGAATTCATATACAATTATCTGCTCTTACAATGCGAAATTTTCCGTTAGTTTTCTTTGTATAATCAAATTCATAAACACATATTACCGAGTACTACCGGGTACAACCGGCTTGGTAGTACCCGGTAGTACCCGGTAATATGTGTTTATTAATTTGATTGTTCAAAGAAAACTAACGGGAAATTTCACATTGTATGAGCAGATAATTGTATATGAATTCATAACGTTTCAATGGATACCAAAATAATATCGGAAAAGCCATGTTCCTAGATTTAACTACCCAAAACGCACAACATATTGCCGGGTACTACCGGGTACTACCGGGTACAAATCAATCATTCGTGAAAACGGCTATTGACGACGCCCCTGCCCCCAAGATGTAAAGTCCCGACCACCCCGGTCAACAATTGATCGCCGATGGCTGACGGTCTGCCTACCGCTCCCCTCCCCCCGCCCACTCCACAACTTTTTGGAAATACGTCACTGGTTTTGCCCCCCCCCTGCCCCCAAAAAGCAAAAAACAACACGGCTGGATCCGCCACTGGCAGAGGCGGTGTCAGGATCAAGTTTTGGGGAGGGCGTCTCGAATGCGATTGTGCTACGCATACTTCCCTCGTAGTTTGCGGTGTAATAAATGCGTCAGAAACGTTGTCACTGCAATAAACATAATAAAGACTTGGATTGTACATTTTGGGGGGCAGAGATGCACTCAGGTACATAAAATGAGAGGCGATACCCTCCGTTAAGCTAGGTCCAACTTTAAATTAGCAGGATGATAAAAGGTGTCACGCACATAGTGCCCCCACGATGCGTATCTAGATCCGCCTATGTGCAATATCTTACATTTAACAAATTACAGCAATAATCCCTAAATGTGATGTCTACATCGTCCTTAACAATCACGAACAGCACATATATGTTAAAAGAAAATATTCCCCTCCCCCATTTTACATCCTTTGAACACGGATATGATTTTTTTTCATTTTGGTACTTGTCCTTTTGATATATTAAAAACCAGTACATTTAAAGCTAAAAAACTTTTGGGCATGAAAATAGTTCAAACCACATGGCCGCAATGACCTTTAAAAAACACATTATTTATTGCTTGCCCCTGGCCCCCACTTATAAACAAACAAAAAATTCCGAGTCGAAAAAGATGACAAATCGTCGAATGGTGCTCGTCCTATCGAGAACAACCGAGCGGATCTCGAGATCTCTGGGTGCTGAATCTTCCCCCCCTAACTCTAGCCGCTCGCAAGGAATAGGATTAAAACGGCACATTTTGTTTTCGTGGTGGGGTTGTTTCTTAATAGCAAAATACAATGTTTCCCGATATTGATATGATATATTGATGCGTTTACCGTGTGTACTGTGTACAGATCAACGCTCACTTCTTACAATGAACATATCGATCAATCAAAGTAAAAAAGATTGAAATGCGTTATCAACCCATCTCACATAATGGCATTTCCTCCAGGTTTGTATTACAGGTTTAACAAACCAGCGAACAATATCATGTCGCAGCTTCATCCACGTGACATCATCGAGAAATGCCACCGGCCGGTCTCGGCAGTAACTGAAGCTGACAAAGACTGAAGTCCGGCTGACGATCCGAGACAATGAACACAATTGTGCGGGACAGCGGGAAGCCAGGGACGAGAGCCAGAAGCTGGTTGTTTGAGCAGCCCCCGCAGATTTCACACCAGGAGTCTGGTGGTGGCGCGCGCCCGTCGGCTGGGGCTCATCTGCTGGACATACCAGCCAGCTGAGGGCGGCCACCGGTAATGAACGGGCACAAATCCAATCAGCTGACCCGTCACCAGGGGTCGGAGGTCACTCGCACGGGCCGCAGATCCGAGCACAACAACCGGCCGGAGTCAGCACACCTGCCGCTATGGCAAACATCGCCGCCACCGCCGCGCTCCGCTCCTCCGCCGCCGCAGCTCTGAGGAGGCGAACCGTGACTTATCGCGGCGGGGGCGGGGGCGGCGGGGCGGGCGGCGGCGGGGGGGGCGGGGGCGGGCGGCGGCGGGCGGTGGGGCGGGGGCGGCGGCGGCGCATTCTAGCTACCTGCACATCCACGCTGTCCAGAGCAGACCAGGGAGGCGAAGCTGGTAATTCGCTGGTATGTAGTACGTCATCCTTTACCCGGGGCTAATTTCTCCATCAGTGGAGGAATGTGCTATGTGCCTGCCGCCAATAAGATACTAGCGCTGCTAATGCTCCTATTAGTGCTCCAGCCCAAAGCTGCAGGTGTATCAATGAGTTTATAATCTCTACATTCCTTACGAGGAATCAGAAGCTCTCACAGTCCAGTTTCAGTGAAGTTAACTAGGAAGCTCATATAGGTCAGGCACCGAGTTGTAATGGTGACGCTGAGTGTTACCTTATTAGGACATGTATCACGTAACGTGTGACACAATGCAGGGACCATGAGAAACGGGCATCATAAGCATAGGCGAACGGGTGGTTTGGGTCAGTTTGGAGGGCCAAATCCAAAGTCTCGCACAATAATGAAAACTCATCGGATATCACTTACTTATGCATCAGTATCTGATTTAAAACAACCTTTATGTAGTAAAGGTTGCTTAGTTTTCCTATTATCTCATGAAATGTATCAAATTTGCGCCGATTTTGGATGGCTTGGCCCCGTGGCCCTCTCTCTGGATCCGGCCATGACCATAAGTAATTTCCAGCGGCATTGTACGACGTTGCATTGTGTAGTGTTTACAAATCACAAAACTATCAGAGATGAACGGATTGTAAACGTCATGCGCTACCGTCGTCATTAATATACGACACATACCCACAGTGCACACTGAGTGCACAGTGCACACCTTAAACCCTCGAAAGATGGCGCAGCGCTGCGAGAGTCTGCCGCCGCCGCCGCGCCCCTGTGTGTTTCCACTGGCCAGTGCTGCCGCCATGGCCATAGTATCTCCAGTGGCCAGTGGCCGGTCTTATGTCTGTCATGTCCCGCCGTATCCGATAGTTTACTTTTGTTTGAGCGCGTTTTATTGAGCCGTACGTCATCGGGATGGCCGCTCTTGAGCGGGCTCATCCAGTAAATACTGTCACCAGCTTGCAGTCGTTATCATAATGGAACACACCAGCTGGAGTTTGTCATTGGCAAACATTGCGGCCGACGAACGAGCAATAAATCTGGATTGAAGCGACCGTCCGCTTCATCGGCTGACAAATTTGATTGCTCCATACTTACTGGAATTGGACACAGATCGTAACGCCCGGTCCTATTGGGTTCGTTCGTCTCGCATGCAGAATGATAACGCGAAAACGAACGCAAAAATATGCAATTTGCATGATGCGATGCATGCAGTTTCAAATGCACGGTGTTCGACTACATTCGACACAACAGTATCGATTCTGACATAGAGGACGCATATATTTATGCAGCCAAGGTATCACTATCAGACCAGTGACCACATTTTGCAGCATTTGTGACGCAAACAACCTCGCGCGACATTATCTCGGGCACCGCCGCGCTGAGCGTGTTACTTATGCGAATGAAGGCGTGCATTTATTCAGATTGAGAGCGACAACAGGGGACAGCAGAACGACAACAGAGCGTCACACAGCGGGACCGCCGACTCACAGCAGCGGACGGACGACAGCACGGCGCCCCGCGGTGTCGCGCAGTGTCGCATAACGTCGCGCAGAGTCGCATAACGTCGCGCAGTGTCGCATAACGCCGCGTTGTGTCGCGCAGTGTGACAGCCGGAAGGTGGAATGTCGGATTGCGGCTCGGATCGGACGATGTTTTGGAGACTTTAATCAGTGCTGAGTGGCCTCAGACGGACAGATCAAGGCAGCATACCAGAGCGTATTTGAGTTCGGCTGGATGGTATTTGAGTTCGGCAAACTTGGTGGCATTGGCTTGGGACTTGCAGTTGCTTGCTTACTTGGCATAGCCGCAAGGCTTGCGCGTAAGCCGAAGTTAAAGCGCGTATTTAAATATTATTTGATAAGTAAATTTGTCTAATGACATTTGACATAAATGCATTCATATAAAAATAATCATGCATCATAATACTAATTGTTGTGTGTTGGTATTCCGAAAGCAATGCAATAGCGGTAACATGAGTTGTCTATATTCTCTTAAAATATAAACGTGCTTCTAAAATTCGTCCAAAATAACAAACCGAAAAAGATGAGAAAAAATACTATTCTTAGCTACAAATTGTTCCTAAGCCTGTTTGAAAGGGCTTGATATCATGCCGGAAGTTACTGCAGTAGTCCCTGTTAATCAGCTGACTTGACACTCTGTCTTCATGCTGCGAATAAAGCAATGAACTATAGGACTGAAAGCTGTTAATAATTAAACAAAGATGAGACTGGTTAAAGCATATCATCATTGTTTATTAAAGGGAATGATTCACATTTGTATTGTTTTTTAACTGAGATAGCCGTTATATTTGGCCGTTATTGAAAAGTATAAATTATGAAAACCATTTTTCCAAAAACTTCAACGTTTTTAGGCAATTTAAGTTTAAATTTGCAAAAAGGCAAGAGCCACCGCTGATTAGGCTGACAGCCACTTCAAGATGGTTGGTCCTGGGAGAAGAATGACTTTGTATTTTTCGAACCTTGGTTGGATTACCTGCTGCGAGAACGATAGCAAAATAAATGTTTGTATTCAAAGTCGCCAGAATTGTCTACAAAGATTGTGTCATACCTATCTCTACCTATCTCTATGCTCTCTACAGCTCGATAATTGATGTCATTTGTCCCCACCCAAGTGTCCTTTTGAGAAACAATTAATGTCACCTGTCGTTTTAAGCAGCACTTACTACATATTTTTGACTAAAGCCGGCGTATATTTGACAACTTTCAGAAAGGTGAAACATTTCGTGTTAAGTAAAGCAGCGTCGCCTTAATACAGAATTGTAAAGCAGCTAATCAACAGGATTTCAACCTGCAGTAGCAAGATCATAAATATGCATGGTATTCATCAGGAAACCAGGCTGAAAAGAATGGAGCTGTAGCAAATGCAATTCACCGTTTCGTCCTGAATTTAAAACTGTACATTATGCCAATCGGCACGGTGAACCGTAAAGACATTGCCAGAAATTCATTTCAGGCGGCCAAGCTCATGAAGACAGATTCAGAGCTGTGTCGTTTCCTGGAACATCTCATTTGAATATCATTCTACCGTAAACGCGCCTGAACCAGACGGGTAAATCTGCGATGAAATATTTAAATCGCATTGCAGAGCGGCCAACTTTTCAGTTAATTGAGACCGCACGGAGTGGAGTACCATTAAACTATCCAATTCTCACGGTTGGATTCAGATCAGGGCCGTCATCAAACTCTCCTCGGACGTCGTCTGCTGTCGCGGACGGCGACAAACTGGGTCCTCACTCCTCATCCACCCCTCTCTCCCCACCCCTACCCCACCACCCTTCAACTGAATCCGGTGTCAAGCCCCGCGAGAGGGTCGAGCGTCTCGAATTCCGCGGAATCAGCAGCTCTTCGGCGGCGGGTCGACGGAGGCGGAGCGGCGGTGACCGATCCCTGGTGACGCATCTCATCGCCAACGTGCCGATCCATCATCGCCGATGCCGTCTGTCCCGCAGGAGCCCGGGTGGACCGCCGGCGCGCGACCGGCCGACCCATCGTCCGTCATAGCCGTGACAGGCCCTCCCGGCCGCCGCAGATCCAGATGCGTCTCTGGTGCGACCTACCCAGGCCACGTCACGGTCAGGGAGACGGGTCGGGTGGCGCATGGTGGCGGAACACGTCACTCCCGGTGCTGCCCACCGCTGCCACCCAGGGCCGGGGCCGGGTAAAATAACTCCAAGACGACGCACCTGGCGATTTTCGGTCACGGGTGGTTTGCAGCCAGCTGCGACCGTGCTCCTGAGGCCCACACAGTCAGACGACCCCACACTCTCAAAGGCTGTCTCCCAGTGACCTGTCAGAAAGAGACCGACCGGGGTCTAAAGACGGCACACTGGGCGGCGCCGCCGGTCCGCCGGCCGCCGGGGCGCATCAAAGGCGGATTCGGCTCTTGGAAGAGCCGCATACCTGGCGTCAGACGGGCACGAAATAAGCCGTGAAATCGCCGCTCTGGAGCAGGTAAGGCTCCTTCCGAGCTGGTGCTGGTCTCCGGAGTCCGATACTGCAGCTCTGTTCGATAGCGTCCCGGGAACTTTCCTGGCGAGCGGCTCCGAGAAGCCCGCCTTCTGCCGTAACTCCAGATGCCCCCGGGCGATCACTAACTGTGAAGGTTCTTTGAAGCCAGCTGGAACGAACGTCAGTTTGGAGTTGATGTAGGAAATGTTCAACGGCGGCGGGTACTGCTATAAATTCGGAGTTTTATTTGGCATCGCATCCGCCGGTCTCGGCAATTGCTCCAAGTTACCGACGACGAGCGTGAAACTTTGGCTACAGCGACTAGACAAATGCTCGTCGACGAGCAGAGTGCGTTCAGCCTGGTTGGCTGTCCGTTCTAGGAAAGAGCGTATATCGCGAAATAACAACTTCGTTGCGGTTTCGAACATGGTTAGCTGGTATTCCAATGGACGAGTTTACGCCAGGAAAATTTCTGCGAAATGGAACTTCGTAACATCGACTGCAGCACATTGACCGTTAACAATAAGTTCATTGCGTTGAGCGAAAGTTAGAAACTTTACGTCACAAACGAACTCAGAAACAAAGACATGTATTGCTAATGCGGCGGAATCCGGTATGACATTTCGTTTCTCACTAAACCAGTGCTTAATTTCATAAAAAATACGTGTTTCGAATTTTGGGCTGATGATCCTCATATGAGATTTTTTTGAAAAGAGAAAACCTTCACGCTGCATATGTGATGTACTAGTGTATGGCTGATTGTACAGCAAATGTAAAACAAATCGACTTTCACAAACATTGGTACAGAGAGATTGACGACATCGATAAGAACCCTAATGCCGAATTACCACTAATAGGTTCTTCGTTGGAGATGTCAAAACCAAACTTCAAATTTCTTTGTGATCGACCTCGGTGTTGTTCTTAACTAATACCATGCAAATTTAAAATGCCAAGCACGGAACAATGGCTATCTCAACTCAAATCGAATGTAAGGTGGGACAGTCCCTTTAACCAATAAGTTCATTGCGTTGAACGAAAAGTTAAAAACCCTTACGTCACAAACGAACTCAGAAACAAAGACATGTATTGCTAATGCGGCGGAATCCGGTATGCCATTCACTATAAGCATCGACATTCGACAGCACAAGGTTCTGGTCCATTACAAACCTAGTCGTGGTTTGTAACAGATATCCTAGCTTTATCAGTCGACCTTGTCATCATCGCTCATGTCACTGACAAGGAGCCTCCCTCTCCTGTATCTCTTCTTCCCTCTCCTTCACTCCCCTCTACTCCGTCCTCTCGCTGATCGGGGCACCAGATGTTACGTATGATGATGGTCTCGGGCTTCCATCCATATAGTGGCTGCACGTTGGGCAATGTGATCAAAGACCGTAAAATATATTTTTGAGGATATGAAGTATTGAAGCATGACTAGAAGTAAATTATAGATAAACACAAACACAAATAAAACAAAATGGTACTTAAACAAATTAAAAAAGACAGGTTAAATGTTTCTGCACAAATAAAAAATCCTACTGAAGGGCACCCGAAACTTTGCTTTTTAAAGACAACTCTACTGAAGTTGTCCCTCCATGTTTTATTTTACCAATTTAAATCACATGTCGGTCTATGTAGTCAGAAGTTTTCATTTCGCCTATCCAAGTATGTCTTTCATTACACGAACACACAGAGGGAGAATGTCTACACCTTGTGACAGCTTCATTTAGATAAAATACAGGCAATTATCTACAGTCGTAACTGCGCGCCAGTCTCCCTCGCTCTTCTCCGTCGGCCATCATGGTCCCCTCTGTTCAAACAGCCATATAATCAACTCGCACAGCTTAATTACTGGCCGGCATTATAGATAGCCGTTTGCCAATTTCCCCATCAGCGGTGCCACGTGTGGATGACGTGTCGATCTCAGCGAGAATTGGCTCTGGCGTCGGCCGCCGATTGTGATGCAAAACGCCGCCATTGCTATCACTCCCCGCGGAAAGGAAACGGAGGGAGACCACGCAGGAAACAAGGCGGCCTTTTTGGCGGCGCTGACGCGCAATCAACAGATTGCCCCGCTGGCGAAAGGGGCGGACCGCGCGAGGGAGACGCAGAATGTGGCGCGAGGGTTCCCAAAGGGACATTGCCGTGATTACGTGAGGCGTATATCGGTGATGAGAAACGGGCGTCTTTCGGTGGGGTTAATGGGATCGAGAGGCGGTTGGCTGAGCGGTGAAAAGAAGACGAATTACCGGCTTGTGTGGACTAAGAATGAAAGCTATAGCTAGTAGTCACTGCTCATCGATATCGTCATATTTTGGCGAAAGCTTGGTCCTGTTTCATCATGCATTTGCTCGAAATAAAAACCGAAATTTGTTATGCGTCTCTTTCTGTTCATGCCATTCCTGATAATTATATTTGAATTAACTTTTGCCCGAAGAAAAACAACTTTACAAATTTCATCATTCATCATTCATTCATCATCTTATTCATCCATTATCATGCATTCATCCGATTGTCCACACAATATCTACAATACCTACCGATATGCATTTACGACGCATGTGTGTATTAACATTCATTTAAGCTTGAATATGCGTATTCGAAATGTCATTGTTTATATCATCTGCAGTCTGGTATGTCTTCTGACACGAATGACAGCACAATGCGGACAAGCAAAACAATGAAACGACAAGCAACACGCCCATATAGCGTTACTTCTGCAAGTTGCAGATGAGCCTTTGTGGCCGCAACAAAGTTACAAGTTGGACACGCCACGATGGCATCCAGCTTCTCTTGCCGTCGCCGGTCCGTGTCATCTTACCAAAACAATGGCTGCGCGCCGCCCAATGATCGAATGCCCTGTCCAGGCCGGATTGATCGATAGTCCGTATCACCCACAAGGCCTGTACGTTGCGAAGTTCACCGCGTGTAAAAAGACGCGCGTCCTGGGGACCGCCAGGCAGTTGCGTTGATGTGTCGCTGGGACAATGACGAAGCTCCTGTCCTGGGGGACAAACGGGCCGGGATGCCGGTGGAGCTCCCGAGGTACCTGACGCGGCCAGACTCATCTCACGTCACATCCAACATCAAATCCCACGTCACATCCCACGTCACATCCCGCGTCACGACGCGTCATAGGGCGTCACTGCGCGTCAGAGGCCTGTCTCAGTGAGGCCTGTCTCAGATTGATGGCCTCTCGTCCCCCCACCGGCCGCAGCCCCGGAGGCTCAGAGGGCGATCACTGCCCGCCTGTCTCAGAGAGGCCTGTCTCAGAGGCCTGTCTCAGAGAGGCCTGTCTCTGGTTCTCGGAGACGGAGGCCTGTCTTAGAGGCCTGTCTCAGAGAGGCCTGTCTCTGGCTCTCGGAGACGGACGTGGGAACGCTTACCCGTCCGTCTGTCTCAGAGGGGCTGTCTCAGAGAAGGCCTGTCTCTGGCTCTCGGAGACGACGTGGGAATCCTTACCGTCCGTCTGTATCAGAGGGAGCCTGTCTCAGAAGGCCTGTCTCTGGCTCTCGAGACGCGCGTGGAACCTTACCGTCGTCTGTCTCAGAGGGGCCTGTCTGCAAGAGAGGCCTGTCTCTGGCTCTCGGAGACGGACCGTGGAACCTTAACCCCGTCCGTCTGTCTCAGAGGGCCTGTCCTCAGGAGGCTGTCTCTGGACTTCTCGACGAACGGACGTGGGAACCTTACCCGTCCGTCTGTCTCAGAGAGGCCTGTCTCAGAGAGGCCTGTCTCTGGCTCTTCGGAGACGGACGTGGGAACCTTACCCGTCCGGTCTGTCTGCAGAAGGGGCCTGTCTGCAGAGAAGGCCTGTCTGCTGGCTCTCGAGACGGACGTGGGTAACCTTACGCCGTCCGTCTGTGTTCAGAGAGGGCTGGTCTCAGATGAGGCCCTGTCTCTGGCTCTCGGAGACGGACGTGGGAACCTTACCCGTCCGTCTGTCTCAGAGGCCTGTCTCAGAGAGGCCTGTCTCAGAGAGGCCTGTCTCGGAGAGGCCTGTCTCTGGCTCTCGGAGACGGACGTGGGAACCTTACCGTCCGTCTGTCTCAGATGAGGCCCTGTCTCAGAGAGGCTGTCTCTGGCTCCTCGAGACCGGACGAGTGGGAAACCTTACCCGTCCGTCTGTCTCAGAAGAGGCTGTCTCAGAGAGGCCTGTCTCTGGCTCTCGGAAGACGGACGTGGGAAGCCTTTAACCCGTCCGTCTGTCTCAGAGGCCTGTCTCAGAGAGGCCTGTCTCAGATAGGCCTGTCTCAGAGGCCTGTCTCAGAGAGGCCTGTCTCAGAGAGGCCTGTCTCAGAGACCTATCTCAGAGAGGCCTGTCTCAGAAGGGCCTGTCTCAGAGAGGCCTGTCTCAGAGGTCTGTCTCAGAGAGGCCTGTCTCAGAGAGGCCTGTCTCTGGCTGCTCGGAGAACCGGACGTGGGAACCTTACCCGTCCCGTCTGTCCTCAGAGAGGCCTGTCCTAGAGAGGCCTGTCCTCTGGGCTCTTCGGAGACGGAACGTGGAACCTTACCCGTCCGTCTGGGTCTCAGAGAGGCCTGTCTCAGAGGGGCCTGTCTCAGAGAGGCCTGTCTCAGAGAGGCCCTGGTCTCTGGCTCTCCGGAAGACGGACGTGGGAACCTTACCCGTCGTCCTGTCTCAAAGAGGCCTGTTCTCAGAGGGGCCTGTCTCAGAGAGGCCTGTCTGCAGAGGGGCCTAGTCTCTCAGGGGCCTGTCTCAAGAGAGGCCTGTCTCTGGCTCTCGGAGACGGACGTGGAACCTTACCGTCCGTCTGTCTCAGAGAGGCCCTGTCTCAGAGAGGCCTGTTCTCTGGCTCTCCGGAAGACGACGTGGGAACCTTACCCGTCCGTCTGTCTCAGAGAGGCCCTTCTCAGAGAGGCTGTCTCTGGCTCTCGGAGACGGACGTGGGAACCTTACCGTCCGTCTGTCTCAGAGAGGCGCTGTCTCAGAGGGGCCTGTCTCGAGAGGCCTGTCTCAGAGAGGGCCTGTCTCTGGCTCTCGGAGACGGACGTGGGGAACCTTAACCCGTCCGTCTGTCTCAGAGAGGCCTGTCTCAGAGGGGCCCTGTCTCAGAGAGGCCTGTCTCAGAGGGCCTGTCTCTCAGGGGCCTGTCCCAGAGAAGGCCTGTTCTGGCTTCTCGGAGAGGGACGTGGGAACCTTACCCGTCCGTCTGTCTCAGAGAGGCCTGTCTCAAGAGAGGCCTGTCTCTGGCTCTCGGAGACGGGACGTGGGATAAACCATTACCGCCGTCCGTTCTGTCTCAGAGAGGCCCTGTCCTCAGAGGGGCCTGTCTCAGAGAGGCCTGTCCCTCAGAGAGGCCCTGTCTCAGAGAGGCCGTCTCAGATGGGGCCTGTCTCAGAGAAGGCGCTGTCCTCTGGCTCTCGAGAGGACGTGGAACCTTACCCGTCCGTCTGTTCAGAGGGGCCTGTCCTATGAGGCTGTCACAGAGAGGCCTGTCTCAGAGGGCCTGTCCTCAGAGAGGCCTGTCTCTGAGCTTCTCGGAGAACGGACGTGGGAACCTTACCGTCCGTCTGTCTCAGAAGGCCTGTCTCAAGAGGCCTGTCCCTGGCTGCTCGGAGACGGACGTGGGAACCTTACCCGTCCGTCTGTCTCAGAGGCCTGTCTCAGAGAGGCCTGTCCTGGCTCTCGAGAGGGACGTGGGAACCTTACGCCGGGCTGCCGGTCTGTCTCAGAGAGGCACCTGTCCTTCAGAGAGGCTGTTCAGAGAGGCCTGTCTTCAGAGGCCTGTCTCAGAGAGCCTGTCCTGGCTCTCGAGAACCGGACGTGGGAAAACCTTAACCTCAGTCGTCTGTCTCAGAGAAGCCTGTCTCAGAGGGGCCTGTCCTCAGAGAGGCCTGTCTCAGAGAGGCCTGTCTCTGGTTCTCGGAGACGGACGTGGGAACCTAACCCGTCCGTCTGTCTCAGTGAGGCCAGTCTCAGAGGCCTGTCTCAGAGGGGCCTGTCTCTGGCTCTCGAGAACGGACGTGGGAACCTTACCCGTCCGTCTGTCTCAGAGAGGCCTGTCCTCAAAGAGAGGCCTGTCTCTGGCCTCTGGAGACGGACGTGGGAAACTTACCCGTCCGTCTGTCTCTCAGTAGAGGCCTGTCTCCAGAGAGGCCTGTCTCTGGCTCTTCGGAGACGGACGTGGGAACGCTTACCCGTCCGTCTGGTCTCAGTGAGGCCCTGTCTGCAGAGAGGCCTGTCTCTAGGCTCTCGGAGACGGCGTTGGGACCTTACCCGTCCGTTGTCTCAGAGAGGCTGTCCTCAAGAGGGGCCTGTCTCTGCTCTCGGAGACGGATCGTGGGAACCTTAACCCGTATCCGTCTGTCTCAGAGAGGCCTGTCTCAGAGAGGCCTGTCTCAGAGAGGCCTGTCTCGGAGAGGCCTGTCTCTGGCTCTCGGAGACGGACGTGGGAACCTTATCCGTCCGTCGGTATCCACCAGCTTCGTCACATTCCGGCGGCGTCAGTCAGATGATCGAGCTGCCGCCGATGACGGCTAACCGTTCACAGTCGGCGGCATCTGAGTCCAGCCTTCCGGAGGCGTGCTGTGCCATTGTTGATTGTTCATTGCTCAAGTCTAGGAATCTGTGAGGCCAGGTAAAGCAGCCTTCCAAAAGAAATAGGGAACTATTTAATTTTCAAAGAAGTATAAAATATTTGTATCATACTTATATTTATTGAATTCTTTGAATGCGAGACATCAGATCAGATAAAAGATGCAGATTGAAATTGCAACTTGCATTGAATGCAATGGACGTTACAATTCTACAGCCACAATTTCCACTGAAATGTGTCTGCTTGCTAAATCGCAGCCAATGAGCAGGAGCCTAATAGCATGATTATCCACATTTAAAGTTTTTGACCGTCCAATTTAGAAGGCCTGCGCCTGTTCTCATTTTTAACAACAGCCATTAAAAGGGAGCGGCGACTGTAGCACAAAGTTGGTGGAAGTTCTGTCGAGCGAGCAGCAGGCGCATCTGAAATGGTTTCCCGCTCAGAATTACCATAAACGTTGACAGCGTTGCGACAGCCGGCAATTACGAAATAAGCGCCGTCAAGCAACACAGCCTCGTAACAAAACGCGAAAATGCGAGCGAAATGGGACTTCTGGAGGATGTGCTTGCATTTCAAGTTCGTTCACACAGACATTAACAGCATTAATATAGTCAAGAGTCAAGACAATATGCTTAATGGGAGATGCGAGAGTCGAGCCGAAATCTTCCTCCGTTAAAGCTCCCTTTGTCTCTTCTGAAAGGTGCCTGACACCATTTATATATAAGGCTCAATGGTATTTCGCCTCACATGCTTCGCAATTTTAAAGGTACACACGCATAAATATTGCATAAAGTATACAATAGACTGCATATACAGGACCTATAAACCGCCCGTGTTATTGTGCGTTTTCTCCTAGTTGATGCGCCATTTGTGTTGCCAGATCTGCCTCCCTACTGAGATGGTCGCCTTAATGCTCCGCTCCGATGCCGACATAAAGGCGGATAAATGCGCTGGAAGGGAGATTCAAGATCAGACCGTGGGCGTGGTAATGTTTTGTCAGAGATTGAAGGGTAAGGAAATAGGGGCGCCACACATCTAAAAGCCTCTTACTGTTCAAGCCAAATGGAGTGTTTTTATATGCCATTATACGTGGCTGGGAAACCAGAGGACATATGAGACACGTAATCTTCTAGATTCCATCTCACATCCCGCATTAAGCCCAGCTACATAGTAAATTTCAGAGGATAAGAGAGTTCCGAAGAATTCGAACTGCCAAATAGGTACAGAACGCGATTTCTTGCATTTTTTCTTATAGTTAGATCGATTGCTCGACTTTCATTTAATCCTTTTGCCAGTATAGAAGATAAAATAGACATATATAACAGGTAACCACTACATTTTGACGCGGCATTGTCTGGCATAATACCGAATCGACCACCATCTACACAGTTTCTTGTCAGCCTTGTACGGTGTGCAGCATGTCATTCGTGATCAGCCATATTACCGCAGCAGTTACAGCACCATGACATCTCCTATCTACCATCTACATTCGTGATATTATTGACAGGGAACGACCCAACTGGTCGGCTGTCCTTACCACCTAACGATTCCCTCGTTTTTCCTCCTGTCCACCGCCCCTTGTCCTTTTGACCTGCCCGGGGGCAGCTGACCGGACATGCACTCTTCTTCTCTCGTCGTCGGCGCCGCTGTGTCGGCGCCTGTGGCGATAGCATCTTGCCGACGCCACGCACTTCAAAGACGGCCGACAATTAGCAGGTGTGCAAACATTACCGGCGCCCGGAGAGACGGCGTAATGAGATTCTAATGACGGCCGGGGCACGGGCTTAATTTGGTGTCGGCGCCTGCGCCGGCTGGTTCAGAGACGAGGACGCTACCCCCAGTACCCAGGTAAACGTACGGTCTCGCTTTTTGCCTATTTGTGCTGCAATTACTCAGAAGCGATGGTGCCTGGACCGGGTGCCACTGTCAGGATAGTGCTCCGTCTCAGGCAGGGTTAATTACTGCAGGGTTGACTGAACATTGAGGTGCTGCATATCAAAGGACTGTTTAAGTCAGATTGCGCTTAATTTAAGTCGAGTTTCCTTGGCAAATATGACTTTGTAGCTGCTGACAGGGGTGGTAAAGTGTTCTGTCCTTATGGACAAGGTCGGGGACAAAATGTTCATTCTGATGAGNGGCCAAAAATGTCCAAGATTTGACCGATTTTTTAAACAGTATACTAATTTATACAACAATGGCAGAAAGCAGGGGCGGCTCGTGGCCCTCAAGGTACCTGATGGCCCAGAGAGCCAGAACTATTAATTAATAGAAACGGGAATATTGTTACCGTGAATGGCTTCAATAGAGCAGAACGCTTACCTTCGGACTGTCACGTGGTCAGTTTTTTCCATCGCTTCCTCCGAATCTTGAACCAAAGGACTTCCGCTTACTAGATGCTCAGAAATTAATATAAAAATCATCGCTTCAGTCATTGTTTCAAAAGTCCGTCGAATAATCAGCTCCAGATATCCACCCACAGTCAACAGCACACTTCAAGACCGCAGTTATACTCACACGGCGTCACACTCCACAGCAGGCAAGCCACAGACATGCTGCGACATGCCACGATACCGCTGCGACGATACGAGACTTGACGATGGGTGCAAAAACTAACGGTCGATGGACAATCAGCAAGACACTGCTTACGCAAGAGTGATTCAAAACTGCACGCGCAGGCGGTGAATGGATTACGCGATTAGCCCGGCCTCTTGAGTACGGATTACCTACAGTCCGTCAAAACTTAGCAGTCATCCAGATATCACACCGGCAGTGTGTCGATATTTCGGGGTATCTCGATGTTGCAACAAACATTGGAATACTGACCATTCTGAGATGGCGCTGAATACGACAATATGCCTCTATAGGTGTGGATCAATTTTTGTTGTTTACGAGCTTATAAGCCATTGTAACAGTTTTTGAATCAAAGGGTATCACGCATTTAAAAATGATACTTAACGTCTGGATTGCGTTCATCACGGATAATATGCCTCTATAGGGTGGTATTTTTCTTATTTGCGTGGGGGATCAGCTGGGGTGTCTCGAAATTCGCCCAACTTTGCATACCAGAACTTCCATGAGCGGCTGATAACGAAAAAATATTCCTCTATAGCGGTGGTATTTTTTCGTCGTTTAGAGTTCAGGCATTGTAACATCGCCATGCGTGTAGATAATCTCCGGGGTCTACTCGATTTGCCAAAAAATTGACATACTGGAACATTCCTGATTGCGTCAGAAATTACGAAAACTCATGCCTTAACAGGGTTGCATTTTTCGTGCATTTACCGAGTTACGGCTATTTGTATATCATCGCCATTGTGCATATTCCGGGGTGGGCCCTCAAATTTGCACCCAATTTGTGCACTACAGAAGCTTCTTAATGATGCGCTGATACGAAAATATTCTCTATAGGGTGGTATTTCGTGTTTTGAGTTACAGATTGTAACATCGCGCTGTTGACAAATTCCGCGCTGTCTTGGATCTTTACCAAAAATTGTATGCAGGGCCTCCTCGAGCACTGATACAAAATATGCCCTCCATAGGGTGATCATTTTTCGTTGTTTACGCAGTTAAACCATTGTGTACCACATCGTCAGTGTGGTATGCGGGGCATCAAGGAGGCTCTGTATGCAAAACTTGGGCAATCGAGACTAATATGATCCATGATCCCAACCCCAATCCCAACACAACCAATCCCAGCCAACAAAAATGTTAAACACCTGGCTCTAACTTGTAAAATGACGGACAAAAATACCACCCCTATAGCAGCATATTATTCTAATCAACGCATCCAGGCACGGTAAAGTACTGCCATTTTTGGGAACAGTCGAGAAACCCCGAAATTAGCTTACACTGACGTGGTGTTACAATGACATGTAACCTCGTAAGCAAAGGGACAAAAAAATACCACCACATAGAGCATATTTTCGTAATCAAGGTCTTATTGAGGAGGTCCTGCCATTACAATTTGGGGCAAAATCAAAGACACTCCAGAATAATCACATTGACGATTTACAAGGCTGTAACTCTTAGAAAAATACCACCCTATAGGGCATACTTTCCCGTAAACAGTGTACGACGAGACACCCGTCATACATAGATTTCTGGGCAAATCGAGACACCCCGGAATTACACTGGCGAAGTGGCGATGTCTACAAATGTCTGATAAACCTCATAAACATGGACGAAAAATTAACCCACCCTTTAGAGACAATATTTTCGTTTATACAGCGCAGCCTCTGGAAGTTCTGGTAGCAAAAATTTTGGGTAATCAGGACACCCCAACATTAACTCACAAATGGGCGATGTAACAATGGCCGTAACTCGTTAAATAAAAAAATACCACCCTATAGCAGCATATTTCCGTGATGAAGCATCCAGGACGTTAAGTATGCCTTTTTAAATCGTGATTACCCTTTGATTTCCCAAATAGTTACAAATGGCTATAACTACGTAAACCAACAAAATACCACCCTATAGGAGGGCATATTTTTGTATCAGAGCATCCAGAATGTTCAGATATGCCCAATTTGTTGGCAAATCGAGATACCCCGAAATATCACACTTGCCGGTGATATATGATTGCTGCTAGTTTTGACGGGACGTAGGCTCACCTATCAGCAAAGGCCGCGCTATCGCGTATGGCATACGCGCTTCCTGTCAAGTTTTGAATCATTGCGTAAAACGCAGTGTCTTGCCTGTGTCCATACCGACCGTTAGTTGCACCCGATTGGATCACCCCCCACGGTTTGTAATTGCATTCGAAAAGAACCATCTGAACATTGCATATCGCGCATGGCGCGCGCCTCCTGAAGCTGGAGCTGCGGGCCTCAGTCAGGCGAGAAGCCGCAGATTTGCTTCACATTTTGTCGCCCACCCAATGACCACTATATGCCAAAACAAAAGTAACCACTGTTAATAGGTATCTACAAGTATACAAAACATCTTGCATTTACATATGGACTGATGTCTAGCCAGACATTGAATTCGGAGCGTTGATGCTCAGTGTTAAACAAACCAACTCGTTATAAGACAATCAGTATAGAAGTCCGTCAACACTTCTGCCGCCGGGTTTACAAAATGCCTGCTCTTCCCCTCCCACCCTCCCCTCCCACCGGTCCCGGTCTGCCTGCCGCCGGCGGCGACTCGGCTTGGCGTAAATAAATGTGATCTTTAAAACATCATTCATGATCGATTTATGTGAAAATTCAAACAACATATGTGTTTTAAATCAATAGATCAGTTATGTCCCCTATATTCAGTTAACTTTTCATTTCGTTCGTGCGACTCTTATGAGCTGAATATCGCTGTTAGAGGGCCAACCAGTTTCGGGTCTCAGACGACTTCCATTGCAGCTCATGGACGCGGCATCGTCGGTTGCACGGCGTTATGCTCGCTGGTGCCTCGGTAGCGTTCAGTAAGCCGGCGTGGCGAGTCCGCCGAGGCGCCGTGCCGGGCGGGCCTCAGTAGCAGGCTCATTGGTTCTCGAAACTACCGGTTATTATTTAAAAAACAGACCGCGTCACTGAGTGCGGACTTAAGCCGGCTCGAAGAATTGCGTTCGTACTTAAGTTCATAATGAATACAGATACATGTAAACATGATGTGAATTATTACATGAATGAGAAAAACACATTACCTTTGCTTATTTAAAATATATTATCCGGCGTCATTTCTCAAACAAGACTGGGTGAGGCTCGCCCGGCCTCCAGTTGCCTCCTCAGTGACGAGCCGCCACTGGGCCAACACGTAGCTTTGTTACCATCATATTTATAATACGCACATGTATAGTTTCCAAAAAGACATTATCATTGTGAAAAACGAACTAAATACATTTGCAAAGCAAAATAGTGGATGCCGCAAGCAAGACCAAAGACATTTACGTTAATTAATTTAATTTCGAGCAAATTGTGTATTAATTTGCTGGATAGAAATAAGAATGCGTAAAAATGTGCATTGTTTAAGATTAAGCTGACCGAAAAGTGTCCAAAAACTAATAAGCCTGACCGACCGATTACCAAATCGGTCACACAATTTTTCGGTAACAAAAATTTTAGTTACCGATTGACTCCACTAATAGAGCTATAGACGAAACCATGAATATAGCTATATATCGACGGGGGGTCGCAATCTCCTATTACGAATTGCCCTACCTATCGCACTCCCCTCCCGATCGAAATGCCCTCCCGTTCGTAAGGTCCTCCCGTTCACAATACCCTATTACGAACTGCCTATTGTCTTTGCGCTTACTTTGTACATCTTACTTGTTAAATAACACCGTTGTATAATTGTTTGTATATTCCAGATTGCATAATCGAAGATAATTACACCCTGCAACGAGAAAAGAGGGAAGAAGAAAGCATTTCTGGTGAGTTGAAGCCGATCTTCTGCTCAAGTAAGTCATAGTAGTAGTAGTGTTGAATACGCTAAGTAGTTTCGCTATGTATCGTCTATTTTCCTATCGATAAAAAGTATGTGGTCTACAATGTTAGATGACTGCCGGTTGTGCTGTGCACTATGTTTTATACAGGCCCATTGAGGGAGGTCACATTCGTACAATCGCTCTGTCAGCAAACAGTCCGGCTCAGGTGAGCCGCGGGCTGTGCCTATTGGAGTTAAAACGTGGCCAATAGTCGATTTTCGACATATTCGAAATGCCTTGCTACTTACATTTTCGAATTCCAAATTGATTGGGCTATAGGAAGTCACATACTGAATCACTTTTTGTCATTCAGTGTTCGATCGGTAAGTCCACAAAGCCAGAGGTTTCTAGATACCGAGTGAAGCCATTATTTTGCCCAAATTCTTCCGCAAACTTTGCTGAGTGCTGTATCGTGTTTGTTAACACAAAAACAAAAAGTAAATGTATTACTTGATTCACCCAAACGTGCGCAATCATTTTGTGACAATAAATTGTATTTTGATAATTATTTTAAAGGAGATATTGAGCAAATTTTGAACCCTTATAAAGTGCCAAATATATTTTTCGATTAAAATGTTTGTATAGACTTTGTATAGGAAAAAACGCACAATCAGTATCACTTCAAATTTGAATGTATACCGTTTAGCATTCAATTTTCATGCTGTCGCTGAAAACGTTAGGGCGGCATCACACGTCCGTCAAAAGTTATTTAACTTTTAGTAATCTTATGTTCCGCCCGGCCCACCGTGTCGGCGTGGCTATGGCGCGCGCGGCGGCTGCGATCAGCTGAGAGCCTCAGGTCGGGTTACATAGCCGCGAGGTTTTCAAACAGGTAAGAAGTAACTGGCGGCAACTCACTGACCGGTGTGAACACCATTATGTCATGCGTATTTACAGACATGGTGGTCTATTTTCTATAGGCTGGTAGCCACGGGCTACCAAATCAATTCACATTTTATCATTAGGCCTATGGCGTTGCATGGTAAGAATGGCATTAAAATATATAAAGTTAGCATTGGTGCCCTACCAATGAGTCTCAGAAACTGACGCCCTTGAATACAGACATTTTGCGTGCAAGAAGGGAATGCACCAGAGGCAGGCGAGGACTTTGATTGCACGCAGATCACATATGGTTTTTAGTGTGGGGTCGGAAGTGTGGTGGCATCAGGCATGGAGGTACAGTGTCGTGAAAATGTTCTGTCCACTTCATCGACACCATCTCTGTCTTTGTCTCTGTCTGTCGGTGCTGCACGCAGTGGAATCCAATGCAATTACTATAGCCCTCGCCCCGATATTCAGGGGCCGAGGTGCATGCATGTATCACCGGACAGAACACACCGATGGGGACCAATGTTGACATTTGAGCTAAACGGCCGCTTAACCAAAGGCTTTTTAAGAATACTTTCTACTTGCTAGCTCCGACAGACGAAAACAAATATCGCCACCGAAAAATGGAGGTTTTATTCGAATAATGCACTGAAAGCGCTGCTACTAGCCATTTTCACGAATGATTTATTCGCCGGGCGCATTGACCGGGTGGATTGACATGAGGATGGACAGAACATTTCCACTACGCTGTACATTTTTGTAAGACTGACTTTTTGGACGCGGTTATAAGAGGACTGCTGTCAAAAACGGAGAAAAACTGTGTAGTGCGTGCTATTGGAAAACATCAGTGGTGTTATCGGTGGCAAGTTATAGTCAAAGTGGATTCAAGCTTCTGAACCTGCTTCCGAACTTTTATAAAAGCACAACTTACCGTTGTGAGATAGGATGAGGGTACTGAAAGTCTTTTTAAAAGGACTGTCACCTCTAAAACATACGATTTGAGGGTTGAAAGTCAATTTTGCCGTGGCTGGGCATTGGCAATTATGCAATTAGTATAAGTTAAAAACAAACCACTCGGACGGTCCGACATCACAGAGGAGAATTCGAGTCTTGATTTTTGCGAATTTGTAACCATCGCCAGCCCCCAAATGGTATTGAAATGTGGCCGTGAGCCGATGTCCTAGTTCTCTCCTTTGCTAAATGTTGATTACAGTCGACTTGCTTTTACTTTGGCCAGTACAATTAAACAAAAAAAGTAGCCAATACCACTAGTCCCTTACTTTTAACAGCATGTGAAGGGTTTCTTTTTCCAAAAATTCTTCAATGACGTCATCAGCCCAAATATTAAAACTGATTGTTTATGAAATTGAGCACTGTTCCGTGAGAAACAAATGTCTAATCGTGTTCAGGCAGCATTCACTTCATATTTTGCACCACAAACGACGTACATTTGACACATTTTTTAAGGTGGGACAGTCCCTTTAAGGCCACACAAGGTTGTTTGGAACAGGTGTTGGCGCCGCAAGATCCGAGAGCTTTCTAAGCACACATCTTTATTTTCTGGTGATATTGTGGTGCCATCAACAACAAACAGACCTCTGATAGTACCGGTGACGATGACGGTGGACGGCAACCACGAAAAAAGTGTAGTATATTTTAATAATATGTGAGAACTGCGTTTCTATCACAACAGACTGCTGCGGCTGATCAAATAAATGGAAAAACGCAAGATTGTGGGATTATGAAGGCTGAAGAATTTGTAAAGTTTGCCCTTTACGTTTTGTATAGATCAGTAGCCTGACCTGACTATGAGTTATCAACACTATCAACATTGACCTTATGGATGGCCCGACATACCTTGATAACTTTATCTCGATACATCCGTATTATTCATGAGTTATTTAATATTGGCCACATCTGAATCCCAATGGGCAGTGCTCATTGTATTTATCTATTCGAGACGCTTCGAAATATATCACATGTGACCTGGTCAGGCCAATGGCAAAATTAGACCTCGGGTGAACGTCAAGTTCAAAATCAAGTGACCTAAGTAGGTCAAGTAGCAAATCAGGATGTGCGTTTTGATGAGAGAAACACTCTGGTATCGGTTTCATTGCTTTATCTTCATCATATCGAAAGTATTGGCAAAACATGTTCGTGACCTCGGATGACCTCGTATAACTTTACAGGCCAAATTTGGTCAAAAGTTGCAACTGATTCATACATAAAGGCCTAAGGAAATATTAATTTGAATGAGCCAGCCTGATCTGATGCGTTCCTATTAATTAGGAAGCTTTTGTACTATTACCCATTGACTTATAATGGGGAGGTCACAAAATTGTCCTAGCCTCAGGTCAGCGATATACAAAATATAAGATATGCAAAATGTAGATACTAGGGCCCAAAATAAAATCATGAAAGTTTGGAACCGATCTGCTAAAAACTCCGACCATGGCACAGGCACAAACATGTAAAAAAAGTAATTTCAAATATCGGTACTTTGACCTGATCTGGTAACCTGACCTAAGATGACATAAGGTCAAGACTTTCACACATTTTGCATCGAATGTGAACTGACATACTCTGCAAATTGTGTCGTGAAATATGTATTAGTTCATGAGTTATTGATTTTTGGCCAGATCTGAACCCTAATAGGCACAGTGTGCACGGGGGCGGAGACATATGCAAGCAAAAAGCGTGTTAAGTATGCTCTAGATGACTTAAATTTATTTAAGTTTTGCTGTTTGCGCGCCCTTAGCCCTAATATCATCATCATCATCATCGTATCATCATCATCATCATCATCATCTTCATCATCATCATCATCATCATATCATCATCATCAATTCACACATTTCATCATCATCATCATCATCATCATCATCATCATCATATCGTTCCATCTCATCGTCACTCATCGTCATCGTTCATCGTCATCGTCATCGTCATCGTCATCTCATCGTCATCGTCATCGTCATCGTCATCGTCATCGTCATCGTCATCGTCATCGTCATCGTCATCGTCATCGTCAGCAGCAGAATCATCAATCATCATTACACAAGTTTGAACAAGCTAGGAAGAGTGACTTTTGTTCAAACATTCGTGACTGCAATTTGATTAACTGGTATATATTCTTAGGCTTGTGATAATTTTTAAACATTTGGTGTCTCGGCTCGGCCATGCTTCGTAAGAACTGTCGCTTTTTATATAACGCACACACTTGTACATTAGGGTGACCCTTTTTTACACTTTTTCGAATTTGCTTTGCTCCCCTCATGTTTTTAGATGTTATTGAGTGCGCTGATCACGAATTTGACCTTTTTTGATTTTTTGCAATTTTGAGGGTGCAAGAACAAAATGTTGCTTAAAAATTACATATATTTATAAATTTTAGAGTAATTGACTCTGAGGTTGACAAAATAGATAAGTTAATGTATAATTTAAGTCTTCCTCTTAGACAGCAATACATTCTGGTGTGTTTAAGGCCTCAACCGGCTTTCTACACCCAAAAGATAGCTCGCAATACCACTTTTCCTGAGTCAAGTACGCGTTAATATAGGAGGCGGATGTTCATTTAGTTCAATGTTCATTGCCACCCTCTCGCCAGTGCAGGGGTTGGATGCCACCCCTCGGTTTTTCGGGAGTAACTCACGCATCAGTATCATACTTGTGAACAACTAAAAATAGGAAACTTCTACTCCCTATGACCCGTGACCTATGACCTGTTTCCCAAGGTAATGCCAGGCGCAATTGGCGTCCCGTATAGTATCGATGCTTGTATCTTATGCAGTTTCCGAGTGTTTGTTGTTCAGGAGCATAAGAACAGGTGTGAACAGGTGACATTTATGGTTTCCCCTGAGATCGAGACCTTGGTTGATCTTTGCAGCGGTCAACCGCAGTCACTGACCTCCAATGACCTTAAATGCCTTTTTTGGTCTCTGGCAATTTGTGGGATATTTTGTGATGCTAATTTGTCAAATTCTGCATCCATTTCACATAATTATATGTTAAACTGGGGTCACCCACTTTCATAGGTCTGTAACGCTGCTTACATAGAATAACCTTACAGCAGACTTTGTCATCATTTAGTTCACTATATGGGCATACTACCTCGCCTCCCGACAGGCCAGTCAAGTGAGCGCGCAATGTGTATACGGCTAACAAAGGATACAAGGGCGGGACGCCACCGGATTTTAGCACCGTCCAGGACAAGCAAACACATTAGCCCCAAATCACCTGATTCGTAGGGTAGGCACGCTACGCCGCCGCCCAAGATCAAACATGTTCGGACCAGATGCCAGCAGCGGAACGTAGCGAACCGGAATTCCGCCGGAGAGAGGGTGACATGGCTACACGGCGTAGGGACGTATAAGCAAAACTGTGGAGCGTATCTGGAGGTGAACCAGACGGGATGCGAGCGTCCGGCCCGGATTTCGCACCCTCCGGACAATCACGCCCAGGGCGATGGCGGGAAGGCAGGCGGGCAAACACCGGGGCAGATGGCGGATGCAATAGCCCGCGGCACAGGTGAGCAGGAAACCAAACAGGATGCCGCTCGCTCCCAAGGCGACGGCGGAACCACGGGTCAGCTAACACCGGGGCAGGTGGCAGGATACAGGGGAGCATAGGAGAAGGAACCAGACGTGAGGCTACTTATCGGCGGAAGACCCTTAACGAGCCGTCACAGGATGAATCTAGTTTGCGGCGAGGCTCGATTGAAACAACAGAGGGGAGGTAGCCGCCAAAAGATGATGGACCGAAAGACAGGAACAGCACGGAGTGCCTCGGAAGGCAAACGATTATGGAGGGGAGAGACGGTGAGGCGGCCGCCGTCAAAACCAATTATCAACGGGGAGCATCAGAGGCGTCGCCACGAAATTTTGAGTGGGGGGACGGCCACTGGTGGATCCAGCCGTCGGTTTGGAGGCAACTTTTTGGGAAAAAAGTTACATTTTTTCTCTCCCCGGATTTGGGCTGATTCTCCCCGGATTTGGGCTGTCATCTTTTCTTTGTATTAAAGCTTAACAAAAGTGCAATACTTTGTAGCATACATGCTACGGAATATCCACATATAAGTAGTAATAACGTTTATCTCAAACCGACTCGTGGGGGTGTCGCCGAAGTTTTTAAGTGGGGGTCAGCTGAAATGTTGAAAAAAGCTGCTTTGCAGCATTTCAATATTAATTTCCATGTTTTAGTAATTAGTAGGTACCTACTTTAATTAGCGGCGCGAAATTTGTACGGGTTTGCCTGATAAAACCCAGAAATATAGACGGTGGGCCTCCGGCCTTGTAGAGGATAGTGTTAGACAAATTTTATAGCAATTGCGAACTTGCCGCTAAGCGGCGTGAAATTTTCCAGTTTGTTTTACTGCGGATTAGACTGATTTGGACTGTCTGCAAAGGACATTTTGACGAATAAATTGGTCTATTTTTCCTGATCAATTGAATTTACAGTTTCTCCTAGGCAAAGCCATTATACATTGATAACCGATTGCTTTTTCTTGGGAGGCTTGGATTCGTTTGGGGGGCCAAACAGGCCACTTTATTGCCTGGGGGCATGGCTCGAAATACCCCCTGCATCCGCCAGTTGCTGGTAACAGTGTAAATAATTTGGAAAGCAGCCGAGAGGCAGCCTACGACTCTCTCTACGCGCACCAATGGTCCCTGTGTATCTGGAGGGCTCGGGGGAATCGGCTCGGAGGAGATGGGTCCTGGCCTGGTGTGTCCCAATTAATTAGATCTTCGTCCAGCAAGCTGGGCCCACTGCGAGCAGTTTCCGCGCCGGGCCGATACGTTCAGCATTCTTTTGCGTTCGCGCCTGCCTCTTTTCGGAGCTGGGCAGGGCGTACTAGCTAACATGTGCCGCCTAATGTTTTTATCTGAAGGAAACGGGGCCCTGGGTCAAAGCAATTACTGCCAAGGAAAGGGGCTCTCGCCATACCACCTTAACTGTATTTTAATACTTAGTTTCCACAACCTGTTTGAGAATAACAAACTTGTGTTATGGCGCGAAGCGGTGCGAAATTTTTCAATTGTGCAATGTAGATAACTGGATTTTGACTGCTGCAAAGGCAATTTTTACGATAAATTGTTGACGTTTTTGGGGGCCAAAAGACGTGTTGTCCCCCTTCCAGACTGTCCTGGACTTCCAGCATGGCCTGGTTCCCCCTTGATCCGCCAGTGGGGATGGACCCATAAGTCCATATTTTCAAGTCAATCTGTTGCTGGCGAACTCTTCTGGCGGCTTGACACCAAACTATCATATGCAGGGTGAAACGGATTTCACGGTGTTAATTTGCACTTGAAACTCTACATGGACATCGATTTTCATGAGAATCTAAGAGGTCCGCCAGATCTCGAATCTGTCGCTGGAGTCTAGTACGCTAAAACTATCACATGTAGGGTGAACGGATTTTACTATGTTAATCTAGCTTTAATCTGGATAACCGTATCTTTTATGGAGAAATATAAGGGGTCTGCCAAATCCGAATCGTCCTAGCAACTCTATTTAGCGGCTAAACCGCACAATAATCATATAGGTGAGTCAGTTTCACCATGTTAGTTTCCGCATGTTCTATCTGGACACCGATATTTCAAGGCAATTAAGGGTTTCCGCCAAATCTGAATTCTGCGGTGCGAACTAGCCTCTTGCTGGATAGCGACATAAGAGGGTGAAATGTTAACGGACGGTATGAGACGCTATTATTAAGAAGTTAATAGTTTAACACTAATTAACCGTGCTTGACTCGAAAGTGCACGTCCTTTTTTCTAAAGTTGCTATGCCATAAGAACCTTTTACGGCTGAACTTGTAAGAGGTTTGTTCAGTTCTGCCAATAAAGTATTACAGACCGGAATTTACCATTAAACACCACGAATCTGCGGCACGAGTGAATCGGAGCCAGAAACGCAGATACAGTGACAGCTCGTGTAACTCACATTGCTTATACACCATCTGTATTTTCTAATAGGAGTCTGAATCCGCCCAGTCTTCTGAGCTACTCTAATGCAAATTATTGGCTTTGGCTGCAGCCGGATGATAAGAGGTGTCATCAAAATATCACCTTCTGTCAGTTTAACAATCGTCGGTAGGAAGCGTGTGAACCAATAGCTAATATCCCGCAGCAGATTACTCTCACGTTATCTCTGACAGAAATCCTGTGGTTTTAACCTACCAGTCTCTGATGTTTGTTGTTTACTACACTCCGAGCAATCGTTTAGCGGCAGAATGAACCGATATAATAGAACAGATCGATGTGGTATCAGTAAATGATCTTAAGTTATCTATATCGGATAAGCTAGAATCACAATTCTCTATATAACAACCTCACTAGTACTTTGTCTGAAGGTTGAGTTTAACTGATATTTTAACCTGCACAGAAGTCAACATTCCGTAATAAACATCATTCCTCACTCTGATACGTGACATTAATTTGTTTGAAGCGGAAACGCACTTAATCGTTAAACTCTCGCTGCTGTCCAAGTGTTCCGTGTAAGAAGTAGGCGTTTTAATCGAAACATGTTTGACTGTATACTAACTAACTATAAATAAACGGCTATACTGAATTAATTGTGTCCTTCCGTCACGCTATAGGGTTACCGTACTGCGGCTTCACGCTATAGGGTTACCGTACTGCGGCTCACATGGTCTTTCCTTCAATGACCATCTCCATTCCATCACGTCTCCTTGCCAAGTGAATTGTTAACAATTCATAACGTTTATTCTAAACCGAAACCACTAAGCAAACGTTGGCATACACATTCTTTTGTATCAGGGTGGATGAACCTTAAAGGGACACTGTCCGTTCAAAGTAAAATTTGATATGTTAAAGAACAACCGGATTTGATAAGCACCATGAAGTAACCGTTTTTTAAATCGCGCCAGTGCCCAAATAATCATCTCAAAGTTCAGTTTTCTTCAGCCAATGAGCTCGACGAAAGTCCGCCACCCAGGCCCCCACTACGCACCAAAATCAATTAATTTGCAGCCTGGTGCAAACTATGAAATTAGGTAATTTTTTTGCTTTAAGGCATTCTACCCAAATTTGTAATGTCAGAAAACATTTCATGTCTTATTATGCCTGATTTAAGCTCAATAATAGGCATGAACGAAAGATTTGTTACGATGAAGGAAATTTTGTTACTGAAGGGTTTTTGGACTTTATGAAGGGATTTTAAGCTCCAACTATTGATTAAGTTTTTTCCAACCGAGGTTTTTTTGGTACCGGATTCTTTACATTGTTTTAAGGTACCCTGTACAGTGTTGTTTACAAATAAGGAAATGTCTGAACTGCGCTGAATTTGGCGCTCAATCACTGCCATATTATCTAGTGGTGTGCAGAAATCGCAAACCGTTTTTATATTTTTATGACAAATGAAATAAATGGAAGTTTTTTGTATTTGCGCTGCTTTGGTGAGCATAAGAGGACGATTAAATATAATGTTTAGTCCCTTAGACTTGTTTTAGCATGTTTTTGCGATATCACCCGGAAGAGGCAGTGTCCCTTTAATCAATTTACGTATTTACACACACTGGCGGATCCAGAACCTGGGCATGGGGGGCTAAAGGGGCTGGCGGTGATGACTTGCGATTTCCCCCCCGCAGTTTTTGCGGGCGTGGGGGCGCTGTTTTTCGTTGTGCCGTCCGGGGAGCTGCGCGTTACTTGAAAGGGGTGCTATTCGTCAGATGGGGAGGGAGGCCCGATGACTGTCGACGTATGTTTTGTTTGAGGTGTTTGATGCATCTTGCCGTCACAATTTTTCGACGGTCTGCGGCTGCTGCTGCCTCATCTTGGCGGGAGATGACGTGCTTTTTCCTACACGCACTGTTTTTGTGGGCGTCTGGCGCTGTTTTTAGTCTTGACATCATGTCGTCGCTTCAGTGAACAAGATACTGCTTGGTGTGGGATGTTTTTCGCATGACATAGGGAGCAGTGGGAGGCTCGACGGCCGGCGGTGGATTCGGGATGATGCTGTGTTTGAGGAAATCAGGCCCGGTGCATTGTAGACCGCCTAAATGCAGATGTAGCCTGCTACAGAATCAGCTTCCACTATTTGCCACTTTCGTAGCTCGCACCCAACCGATATGCACGTGAGCGCGTGACAAGAGCAGAAGGGGGTGTAAAATNAGATGGTCGCCATAGAAGGCTACGTGCTTTTTGTGGTGGCGACCGTGTGGGGTGCATCGGACGCCAGCACGGGGCATCGAAACAATTGAAGGGGACCTCCGCCTGGAAGATTCGTGTCCGAGAACAGTGCGAGATACGGGTACCAAAACCGGTGTGCGGATAGTACATGAAACCGGCTTCCACTATTTGTCACTTTCGTAGCTCGCACCCCACCGATATGCACGTGAGCGCGTGATATGGGCAGCAGGGGTGTAAAATGATACCCTCGTGGGGACCTGCGGTTAGGAGCATCGTTTTCGAGAACGGTGCGGGCTGTGGGTAGCACAACCGGTGTGTGGATATGAAATGGAACCAACCTTCACTATTTGGCATCCCATGTCGTCTATCCCACCGATAAGCTCGTGAGCACGTGACAAATGCAAATGGGGGCGTAAATTGGTGCCCTCACATTTGGGTGGTCAATATCTCCCGAAAAGTAGTGGCTTCGATTGACTTGCGAATTGGCTGCATAGCTTTATGCATGGGTACTCGCAACATGGCACGCAATAACCAATGTATATGTTGGCACGTGCGCACGTGCGTCTGCCGCTTTCAGATCTCGGAAACTGCTGGACCAATCGATCTGATATTTTGTGACAGGCAATGATACTTTGGGACGCGCCCGCATGAGTCGGAATCCGAAGTCCGGTCGGCACGTGCGCACGTGGACGGGCCTACGATTTTGGGATCTCCGCCAACTTCGGATTAGCTTGGCGGAACCTCTAGTACACATACCTCACCAATGACAAAGGCCGATCTGGAACTAGCAATTTTTTGGGTCTAGGCCGCATTGTGGTCGTGAGGTCATGCCATTCGCTGCCTACGACGGGCTTACCTGGTGTCTAGGGCCTTGGAAGTGTTGTTATCAAACCTGACCTAACCTTTACCATTATTGTTTTTCTTCTTTTTATAGGAAACCTTCAAAATATTGTATTCTTATTCTTAATAGAAAACCTTCAAAATATTGTTTTGCGCTTTTTGGCAGCTGAATTCATGATGTACCTCGCTTTCATAAGCCCCTTATACCTACTGGTGAAAACAAACTAAGTCCAGGAACAAGAATGTTTAAGGCCAGGCAAAGCTTGGCCCCGTGTCTGGACCCGGACAAAGTGGGCTACCTGAGCTGAGCTAGTAACTAAATATAATAACTCAGTAACAATGTAAACATTGGCAAAACAATAAAATTAGTTAACCCTATTGATGTCGTGGGGGGGCTAAAACGACGCAACCTTAAGGTATTTCCGCTTCTTTCCCAAAAAAGGTAAAGATACGGCCATTAAACTTCTTGACTTTTCTTAAATCTTCATCAATCACATTTTTTTTCTCAAAATTGTCAGCTCACCAGGGGCGGCTCTAGGCGTGTTTTTTTTTAGTGGCATATTTGGGTTTCAGCGTGACTCGGCTTTCAAAAAGAATCAGTTTCCATTATCTAATCGTTGCAGATACCTGCTTACGACCTTCACACATTTCTTTACAGTTTTGAGTAGACATGTTAAACTTTTGTTTTCTGCGCATGGGAGCCTTCAAGAACGCATTATGGGAGACAATTTGGGTCACTGGTATTGCATCGAAATCAGAAAGATAAGAATTTCGCCGTCAGTCAACCTTCTTAGCTGTTCTTTTCACACCTTTTGAGATATTTGTAGATTTGTGTGTTGCCCACAGGCGACTCCAGGAACGGGTTTTGAGGTGCATGTAATGTCTAAACACACACTGTGTTTAGTAACTAAAAATGCTATTTAGCAGTGGGCAGTCTCGTGTAATATCCTCTGCATGGACCACAATTTATATATTTTGTGCCATAGGTGGTTCCAGGAATGGTACGCAGGCTCATGGATCAATGTTATTGGCGGCTCCAGGGATGAAACTAGAGGGAGTTGTTGACACACGACGTGTAACAACCAAGTAAAAATATATCAAACTTGAGACTTGGTATTCTGTTTTAGCTAATGCTTGTACGTGTTTATATTTTTTTTTGCTACTTATTTAGTTTTACAATGATATGAGTAACTTGAAATACCCTTGTGTATTAGCACAGATTCGAACTGTTTATTAATAATGCCGTGATTCGCATTTATTTGAGCTGTGTGACTGTTTCTTAACAGAAAAGTGTTGAGAAACAGAAGCGTTGCCAAAAGGGTCATGTTTTATATTTTACTCAACTATGTTACTAGATTATGAGCTTCGGAAGTGTAATTTTGAACATATATTTAAGAGATCGCAAATAACCAATCAGATATATTGAATCTTTGAACAAAAAACACTATCTAACGCTAAAAGCTGCATTTAACGTTCAACAAACAGGCGAAATTAAATAATTCTGCTCCTGCCTTTCTAATATATATATATATTATATAATATTAATATATATATATATATATATATATATATCAAATGTAATGATAAATTTAAACAACTAATTACACCCAACGTTTCTTTGTATAACTTATTCATTTTAACTAACAACTTTATTAAAGTCTTTTCTTTCTTTTGATTATTTTTGCAACCCTGAAGAAGTAATACAGAACGAGATTGGATGTAAATTTTGTTGTTAATCTTTTCTCATTACATTTGAATCTAACTGTCGCATTCAACATTAATATATATATATATATATATATATATATATATATATAATATATATATATAATATATATATATATTCTTATGTAACTATATATATATATACACTTTCTTCTTAATGCGAATCGGCATCTGTTCAACTGAACGTGCTATAGTGATGTCCTATCGTCAGGCATACCTGGAACTTAGAACACTCTTTTAACAACTTTGACACATTTTGCCATTAAACACAGAATATCATCTGTTCATATTTGAAAAAACCCCGGGGGAATAAAAAACAAAGTCAATTGACATCGGCCAGGGGCATTTCATTAGTTCGACAATACATTATGTTGCGTTGCCAATTCGGGCCGTCAACGAACTGAATGCGCTTGCCCAATCAACTAAAAACTGCCTATCTCTAATGAACGTGTCAGATCCATTGCATTATATTCTGAAACCAGTGACCGTGTTGACCGGTGCACTGTCGATTTGCAATGCCCTTTGCCTGGCGGGATGGGTTTTTTTGTGCTCCGCCGATGTGAGATGCATCATATCCAAACAGTATGTCTCTGTCGGTTTACAATGAGATTATGCGAGATGAGCTAAACATGATGCCGCCTCGCATTGAGAAAAGGTGTATATATATATTACACTACCTTTAGTAGTATTTGATAGCGGTAACAAAAGCAACTATTCATGCTTGGTGGCGCTTCTAACCATTATAGATGACGCCAGTGTCGCCACATACCTACACCGTACACGCCACGCCACAGTCGGCACTCGACACATAGGGCGTTCCGACATTTTAGACCCCAAGCCTTCTTAACCTCTTTGTGCCCAGAATATTATTATTGAAAAATGGTATATCGAAACGTTAAAGCTAAGGCTGACGACTATCTGGTCCAGAAGTCAAATTTAAAATATGTCCTATTATATTATACGAGCTAGCCTCGTCTGAAAATCATCGATGTAACATGGGAACCCTTGGTCTAGAAGGTTTTGAGCGCCCAAACGCCCGAGTGCTGGCACCTGGGGCATTCCAGGACAATCGACAAGCGAAACCGCCCAAATTCACCCTCCATCTCCAATCATGAGAGAATCATTTACTGAATGACGACCTCGTATACAAGGTGCTAACGAATATAACTTAGTTTCAAAATGGTTTGTTTATCTAACCAACCCAAAATCCAGGGACTACTTAGTTACTAAGGCATAGCAAATCTGCGCCACCAACATGCCAAGCCGGAGAAAACAAACCCTAAAGTAGTCCCATACCAATGACGCAAGCACCCGATATACGAATGACCACTAGGGCAAATCAAACGGTTGAGTAAATCAGTAACTAAGCCATGACAAGGCAAATTTAGTATAATCCCAGCCATACAATGCTATAGCAGGTTGCAACAAAGGCTTAACTAGGCGCTACAAAGGCTCCACTACTGAAAAAAGCTCCCACTAACACCATTACGAAAGCTATTCGCTCCGGAATCCCGTACCCAAATATTCAGTCAGAATATCCCAAAACACGGTTTAAAAAATGAAATGTATTTTCACGGTCAATGGCTTAGACCAGACGTGCTACAGACAGACGGTAAAAGTTGGCTATGGTTACCCGCCTGGCTCCGCTAGCGCGGCGTCAAACCTGTTGCTAGGTTCACACCCGCCTGGGCTCCCCTTAGCGCGGCGTCAACAATTAGTTTCTAGGTTCAACACCGACTGCTCCGCTTTCGCGGCGTCAACAACTTTAGTTCTAGGTTCAAGACCGCTGGTTCGCTTAGCGGGCGGCGTCAACACCTTAGTTTCTAGGTTACACCGGCTGGCTCCGTAGCGCGGCGTCAACACCTTAGTTTCTAGGTTCACACAGGCCTGGCCGCTTAGCGCGGCGTCAAACACCTTTTCAATCTCACACGGATGCCTTTTCGAAGACGGTGGTCCTCGGAGTCCTCGTCCTCGACCCCCAGAATGTTACTCGCGATAAATCGCCCCGTGCTCCGCCCCCGAGTGTACCGCAGTGAAAATACGAACAAAACCACCGCCCACATGAGGAGGGCATCCCCTGGCGAGGACGCGGTGGCTACGGCGGTGCCATCGACGAAGACCGTGAGTTCCACGATCACAGCTCCCACGCCGGGGTTACTCAGTGCGAAGATTTCCACGGCGTCTCCTAATGCCCACGAGAGCGACTTCGGCGTCCGTCCTGGTGACAAAATGGTGTGTCATCAATTTTCAGTTAGTCACTTAACCCGCGCCGTGCCAGTGCTCGGCGCCACCTTCGCCGTGGCGGGGGGGGGGGGCGCTTCGACGGCCCTCGAACTCGGCTCCCATGGAACCTAGACATAACTCCAAAACACTATTCGAGAGCTCGTCAAAAAGCATTTTGAAACTATTTCAGTACACATTAATATCAGGTCAATATTAGGGTCACCTGAGGTCATCAAAGGTCAGATTTTCCAGCTCTGCCCCAGACTACCACCAAAATATCTCGGGAAACTAGAATATGCTAGGAACAAACTTAAAATGACAACTATTGAAATTGGCAATCCGTTACATGTCCTCAAACTTTCGAGCTCAAGACTACCACAAGCCAATAGTAAAAGACCTAGTTTGTTGCTCCTGAGGTCATCGCAGTAAAATCGATTTTTTCTCTCTTTTTGTATCGATAATGTTTTTACGTATGTAATATAACGGCAGTATTTTTTGAAACACCATCTGTGTTCGTCCTTAATCAAGGCGCTTTGATAATTTATTTGATGACGCAGTAAACATCAACCTATAATTTGCCTTAAGGTAAATGGAGGTGTTAACCCAATGTGATATTCATGTTGCACATAGGTCGAGAGATAAACAGATTTGTGCCGGTTTCAATTTCCTATCTTTATTTTGCCATGAGTTATTGACAAAAAGGTGTTGGTGACCTTGGATGACCTTAGCTGACCCTTAAAGGGTTCCAGAACAAAGAGTGCACCTGAAGCTTCAAGAATGGACTATGATAACATGATCCAGAAGGGATTGGGCTGATACCATGCGTATCCTCAAATGGAATGCATTTAAATACTTCCCCATTGACTTATAATGGGAGTGCAATAAACTGATCTGACATTAGGTCACTGATGGCGTAGGGGGGGGGGGGGGTAATATTACCCCCCACCGGAATTTCGCAATCACTTGAAACTGTACCAATAACGCGTCAAGTTTCAGTACTCTTATCCAGCATCAATTTGACGTCTCCTAAAAAATCATCGAAAAAATCAGAACTTTGGAGATAAATGAACGTTTTTTGGTGACGTCAATGTCATGACATTATTGGTTAAAGTAACGATAACGTTGAATGCATCGTAGAAAAATATACTTTAATGCAAATTGCAAACGCAAAACTCTATGAGAATGGAGAAATGTATTCTCTACAAATGGCATTCTCGGATTTCCGAAATTTCTTGGGTTTTTTGACACCAAAATAAAAAACTGCATTTTTCAGAAATTTTCCTCATTTTTTTTTTCTTTCAACGTATTTCAAAATACCGGCAATTTGTAAAGAGAATCAAGTGTTATAAATACCCAAACCAAATTTAAAGAATATCTTCATTTTTTCAAGTGACTGATTGCTCTCCAAGCATAATTAGGTAATGACGTCATTTTTCAAAAATATACGTTTTTTTATTTTTTGACTGATAAACAGAATATAAATGTCATTTTTGTGTTTATGAGACAATACTGACCTATAAAGAAATGCATTGTTTAATCATGATTAGTTCAGTTTATAGTTTGACCTCAGAAATGACCCTGATTTTGGCCCTTTTATGGGGTCAGTGTAAAATGTCTGTTGCTTTCAAATTTTTACGTGCAAAATAACCCCTAAACATGTGTTCACAGAACTTTCTTTGACCTCTTCTGCGCACGGTGACCTTTACTGACCTGAAACTTGACCTTTTGCATGCAAATTTTACTTTTACTTAATGCAGGATGTATTACACCTTTGAGAGCTTTATGTGCATCGATAGTCCTTAATCAACGGATTAAAATTGGAAAGTATGAGCATTAACTCAATGAAACTGGAACTTTCCCATATGACCTGACCGGTGACCTGACATTGTCCTAAATTCTGACAAATTTCGGGATGCTGCGATTCCTTTCGTTGGGATCTTTTCGATCGCCGCCTGCGCGTCTCGCTGCGGTCATTGGTTCGGGAGATAAGAGGGCGGTAATTTTACCCCCGGTAGCCTGCGCGTTCGGCTGGAGACCCCTACGCCGCGCGGGTTAAATGCTTTTGAATCCTGAAAGTACAATAAACCGTATCGCCGAAAACTATGGCTTTGGTAGTAACTGCAAACTTTTTGGAGGTGGGGTCCACAGTGACCACGGGGTCGAACAAATTCAAAGTGTCGCAAACTGCAAATTCCAATATCAAAGTGCGCCGCATGGGTCCGGGCAAAAACAAGTTTTTATAAGTGTTTTGAATTTTATGTCGTCAAATAAGAGTTTACTGAAGGTTTAAACTGGTAAGGTAACTTGATACGGTGTGGTTCGAGGTTAGGGTTGGAGATTTAGGTACTGAAGCTCTTATTTTGCCCATGGTCATGCAAAAGTGGTCGTCCAGGTTCAAGCAAAGTGGTCGCCAACGAGGTTGGTAGGACAGAGCTTTTCTCGACCCCTGCACATGACCTGGCCTGGTGACCTGACCTGAGATGACCCGAGGTCTTAGCTTGAACAATATGTGGAAAATTGATGCCCCATCAGCTGTACCAAAAACGGCGACGCTAAGCGCCACCGTTTTCCCGCTATCCTGGAAAACCCTGAGGGGGCGTCGAAACGCCCCCGCCCGGAGCGGGTTAACGGGAATATATCACCTTTAACGTTTTGTTTGTTTAACTGAGATAGCTGATTGGAAGCAGATCGAAAATGGACTGTGCCTGAAGAATCACCTCGCTACGCTAAGTAACTTCGACACAGGACTAGCGGGCCTTGAATAATATTTTGGGGCGGTTCTGGGCACGGCCACAGTATTTCGTGCCCCAAAACCACCCCATAACTTCTTCTAAAATGGGCCAACTAGTCCTGTGTCAGCGTAGCGATATAATTATTTCGCCAGTAGCACAACCCATTTTGCTCTACGAACCAATTCTGATCTGCTCTACGAATCTGCTATCTCAGTTCAAACCCCATTAAAGGTGACCTTAAACCCTTAAACATCTAATGGCGATAAAAGGTGGTCGACAAAGAAACGATCAATCCACGACACATTGTATAGAAAAATCGTTTGAATAACAAATAAAATAAGCGTGGAAGAATTACAAAGTAACAAAATATGTGAAATTATAACAAGGTTTGTTTACATCGATAAATAATATAGTAGTAATGGTAAAAAATAAACCTTGTCATAAGATCGCAAAAACAAATAATCCAATATATATATATATTATATATAATATATATATATATATATATATATCGAAGGCCTCCCTTAAAAACCAATACTTCATGCCTTTATTCATAAGGTTCAATTAGTAATATAGGTTCTCCTCAATTAGTAATATAGGTTCTCCATGAAACACGGTTTTATTTTTGTCAACTTACCTATGTCTGGGCAGTCCAGGACCTGCATCGCTGCCAGTAGCCAGCGCCGCCACGACTCCTCAGCCGTTTCGCGCAAAGGTCGCCCCGCCATGCGCTCAAGCTCCTTCCAGAGCTGAAATGTCATGAAATGTCACTTTTTACCAAGGAAAGAAAAGAAAGCAGCAAACAATTAATCGGTAAGTAATAAGCAAAACATTGTAAACACTAAGCAAAATAAATTCTAACGGAATGCTTTTTTGCAATCGAAAAGTTTTCATAGTGCGAATATTGATACATAGACAGATTTACAGAACATCATTTGAGTGTCATTAATGCTTATGAGATGACGTCAAAAAATTGCTGTACCTGATTTCCGAGAAAAAAAAACATTAATTCGTATTAAGCATTATTGTTACATAATACTGCTATTGCCACGAGCAGTTATGATAAAATG
>VOPJ01012304.1:0-102802 GCA_014673585.1 Semibalanus balanoides | reverse complement strand
GGGTGTTCAAACACCCCCCTCCCCAGTGGGGCGCGGGTTAACATTTCAATTCCAGCATTGCTCCGAAATAGTCCGGGGGTTTCGCCAGCCAGTCATCGGCACCTATGGAAACGCAGGCCGGCTAATTTCCGCAATATGTCGCGTGCCGTCGCCATCCGCTCGGCCCAGAACCTGAGACATGCACTGCCGGTGCCAGACCCCCCAAAGTCGGCTACACTGGGCTTCTGAAGTGAATTTGCCATCACCATATAAAGTGGATGATTTGGGGGTATTAAGCATTCGCTGACCGATCCGGAATTGGCAAGAAGTTGGAGGGATGAATCACACATATTAAAGAGAATGTTTCACAGGGGGGGCCACGGGGCCATGCCCCCCTCCCAAAGGGCCTGAGACTATGATTTGCCCCCCCCCCCCAAAAGGTCGAACAAATGGAAAATTTATAATAAAAATTGCCTTTGCAGCAGTAAAAATCCAGCTTTTCACAGTCAAAAACTTGAAAATCTACGCGCCGCTTCGCTGGCCACGCGGCATGACACAAGTTTAGCAAATTGCCTATACAAATTTGCAAAATCACAGGAAAGCGAATAACGGTACATTTAGTGTCTGGCAGAGCTCTCCCTCGGCGGTGCGATTACTTGACCACAGATACCGACGCTCGCGATGTTAACCTGATTAGACAGATACACGCCAACAAGATTACGACCACTGACACGCCAGCGCCCTCGCGTACTGCCCTTCTCCGCTTCTCCGCGACAACATGGGACGGCGTCCCTCCGGCCTATTGATAGCGCCCCAACCAAAATGTGGTGAATGCACGACGAGCAACGTGCGGAAGAGAGGCGCCCCGCCCCAAAATTTCGCCAATATTTTTGGTGGGCGCTCCAGTCGATCGGGTGGCACCTTTCATAGACACTTTACGTGCGTCTTTGTTAATTTCTGCAAACGCCCACTTGATCCAAGCCCATGGCGCATGTCCACTTTCAAATGGTGCGACCCCCCTGATAACAGTGCAATGGTGGCCAAGATGCCTTTCGAGGCGGCAAGTGTCTTCCAAAAAGGGCGACATGGTGCCTTCTAAGGGTTGCAGAAATCACGCTCTAAGGGCGTAATAAACCTCGAGGGCGGCAAGTTCTTATGATGCGGCAAGACGTCTTCTGATGACGGGCAAAATACTTTTCGAGGCGGCATGATCGCCTACCAAGGGCGGCATAATGCATTTTTTGGGCGTAAATGTTTTCGAGCCGCAATATGTCTCCAGGGGGTATGCCCAGGATCTGGCCAATGGGGTCCCCGACCTGATTGTCCAGGGGCCCTTGGCGCTCAGAGGGCCCAAATGGAGATGAAGCGGGACCTGACAAACGACATTTTGTAGAGGCCGTTGCTTAGTGCACTCAGTCTGTATGACATCAGTTAGCGCACTGTTTTACAAAAAACACGATTTTTAGCAACGATATCGTGGCGCAGTGAACTGCCTTTGTCTGGGCTGGATGGATATACATTTTTTCGACATTTCAGCCGACCCCCGTCCCCCTCAATACTTATCGGTGACGCCCCTGCGAGTTGGTATGAAATTTATGTATTTAGAACATATGAGCAACAGGAGCATGCTCCCAATCAAAGCTCAAGTCAACATATAATATCATCAGAGCTCACATACATAAACACACACCTACATTCATTCATTAAAATAAACAAAAAATAAACGTGATTATTACTTAGGTGTGTATATGCTACGGAAAGTGGTGTTCTGTGTGTTTTAAATGTGATTTAATGTGATTTTTGTGTGTCTGTTTAAATGTGATTTTTTCCCGATTTTTTACTTTTTTTCGAGAAAAAAAATGTGTTTTTCCCGAAGAAAAAAAATCCCGAAAAAAGTGATTTTTTCTCGAAAAAAGTGTTTTTCCCCCAAAAAGTGTGATTTCCTCACCTTTTTATTATCTCGAATGCCAAATAAGGTGAGAAGCCCAGATCCGCGAAAAAAAATGGGGTACCTTTTTGCAAAAAAAAAGTTGGCCCCCCAAACCGAGCGGCTGGATCCACCCCTGATGTTTCACCTTTCTGAAAGCTGTCAAATATGCGCCAGTTGTAGTAAAAATGTGAAGGAAGTGATGCTGAAAACGATGGTGATATTTGTTTATCGAAAAGGCACTTGACGTTATAGACAATTAAGTTTTTAAATTTGGGACAATGACGTCATTCTTGAGCTATAGAGAGCTATAGAGAATAGGCAAAATCTTTGTAGATAATTCTGGCGACTAATACAAGCAAGTCTTTTGTCATGGGACTGGCAGCAAGTAATCCAGCCAAGGTTCGTGAAAAAGTTGTTTTCCTCCCAGGACCATCAATCTTGAAGTCGCTGTCTGCCAATTGACTGCGATATTTAGATGCTTTTTGCACATTATAAATTTAATTCAAAAGCGGTACAGTTTTGGGAAAAGCGGTTTTAGTAAGCTATATTATTCAATAACGGACTAAGATAATTGCTATCTCAGTTCAAAACCAATACAAAGGTGAAACATTCCCTTTAAATACAAATAAAAACGGATTTTGCCTCCGGTGTCACAAAATCGTCCTTAAATCGTGTGGGCCAATTTTTGACCGCTTTCAGTCGTTCCTTGGGGAGAGCGGGGTCATTACACCGATGTCCTTCGTTCCTGATCCGCCCCTGATAATCCTGTGCCTAGCCGAAGGCAGAGACGGCAAATCGTTGGCGGTCTGGTAGAGAGGGGATACTTCTATGATACTGCTTTGAAATACCGACATTAATGCCAAGTACTTTGGTGGCTTCTGAGCCCTTATCAGTGGCTGCGAGGCTACTGTCAGCTGACTTTACTCTTTGCTCTCAATCACAACCTTTCGTCCCCTTGTCTTTGCTTTTTGACCTCTCATTTCAGTGTTCTTTTCGGCAACTTTAGCTAGGTGTTTACATATCTCGCCTCATCTCGTCTCCAATTGTCTCGCCGGTGTCCCCAGTCCAGGGGTCTTCATCGGTCATTTGAGTGCTGGACCGGTCACGTCTATTGGTTGTGTACCTATAGGCTATATTCGTCCATTGTGGTTTAAGGAAATAGTTCACCTTCAACATGGGTTTTGAACTGAGATAGCAGTTTTGTAGCCCGTGTTGAAAAAACCCCTGACTGCAAGTTTTCTGGGCTGAAAGGGTTCTCCAGCCGAATATATTTGACTTTTTGTCGAAGGAATGTGGGCCATTAATAATGAATGTAAAGAATGTGGGCCTCACATACCTGGGCAGAGGCTATACAGTAATCTTACGCGGCTATACATTCGATTCTGTTTGGCTGAGCCACGTTTGACGTTGCGGAGAGTACGCATATAGTTTTGATGAAATTAATAATTTAGGTACGTCCTTCTGTCCTGAATCGGCGCGATGCATGGCTATTTTTGACATTATGAAAAGAAGTTGTATTTGAAAATACTAATCGAATTTGTTTGAAAAAAACAATCCAAGGTGAACTAGTTCCTTTTAACGGAAGCAGGAACCTATTTCACTCTGCCGGCCAATCTCTAACTGCGAACATTCCAGGGGTTTTAACCTGTATTTGGGCCCGCAGGAAGCCACAAATTGCAGCATCGACCCTTGAGTGACGTTACGCGGTGTCCACTGGGACCCAGGAGCGCTGGGACCGTTCTCAGAACGAAAACAAAACGGCGTCGGCGACCATTTGCAGGATTGTGTCAATGTTGGTAAGCTAGGATAGGTTGAGGGATTGGGCGATGTCTTATTTTGGTTCTATTTATGTGATCCGGGAAGTTATTTTGGTAAATCAATCATATTAGTTATTTAACGGCAAAGGGATCCTTAGGCCGACAGAGGGCCCCCTTCGACCGAAAGAGGGCCGTCAGATCGATAAAGGTCCTCCATGCCGACCGAGGGCCCCCTATACCAACAGTGGGAACCTCAGGCAGATGGAGTGCCTTTCAGGCAGATCGAGGGTCTCTCATGCCGACCCAGGGCCGTTTCATGCCAACTGGGCGCCCCTCATGCTGACAGAGGGCCCTCTCATGCCGACCGAGGGCCCTCTCATGCCGACTGAGGGCCCCCTCAGACCGAGAGGGTTCCTACAGATCGAGAGGGCTCCTTAGGTCGACCGAGGTACCCTCAGACCGACAGCTAGGTTCTCTCAGGCCTACAGAAGGTTCATATGCCGACAGAGGGCCTATCAGGTAGACAAGGGGACCCTCAGACCGACAGAGGGCCCCTTGGACGGAAAGAGGGCCTTATCATGCTAATCAAGAGCCCCATCATCCCGATCGAGGCCCCTCAGACCGACAGAGGGCTCCCTTGGACCGAGAGAGTCCCTACAGACCGAGAGGCTCCTTCAGACCAAGAGGGCCCCCTCAGGTCGCCCGAGGGCCCGTCAGACCGTCAGAGGGCCCCTCCGACCTACAAGAGGGCTCCTCCAACCTACAAGAGGACTCCTCAGGCCCACAGAAGGTTCATTATGCCGATAGAGGGCCCCATCAGGTTGACAGAGGTGCCCCTCGATTGATAGATGGCCCCATCAGGTTGACAGAGGTGCCCCTCGATTGATAGATGGCCCCCTCAGACCGAAAAATGGCCCCCTGAAACCGACATCAGAGAGTTTCCTCAGACCGACCGAAAGCCCGTGTGGTCAGCCAAGGGCCCCTTAAACGTAAGACAATGTGGGCCCCGCCTGCCTCCAAGGTAATAGACCCGCAGCCCAAGGGGTACCACCGGGTGTCCAGGGCACCCCCTGGAATGCCCTTGGCTCCACTAGCGGGACGCGGGCGGAGACACCCAGTGACGTCACACAGCGGTCGGTGCAGAATGTAAACAAATCGCCTGGTGATGCTATCTTCTATATAGCCCTGCTTATATGTATGACCTTGAAACTGTCATCCTTTTCGAAGGGGTTGCGGCCTCGCCACACCATGTGCAGTGGCCCTGCTGGGGAGAACGGGACTCCACTTCCAGTTTCTGGCGCAGGAAGCGTGTTACCGCCATCAGATTCCCCCGCAAGTGAGTAGACTCATGTCTCATGTTGTGTTTTTCATGTTTCGTATGTGTATCTCTCGTTTCTCATCGGTTCTCACGTTGCGTCTCATGTCGGCCAAGCTTATACCACGACACCAGGTTTGTCGGCTATTTATTACCTGCACCTTTTCGTATCATGCATATTGGGAACACAGTTCAGTAGAAAGGTCAGCACGGAAACCACTAGCGCGCATGCGCGTCGCCACGGCAACGCCTGACGCCGACTCCGCCCGGCGCTGCGCCGCCGCCATGTTGTCCGTCATTGCGGCGCGCGCCAGGGGCTCGGTCGCCGAACGCGCCGCGACGTCACGGCCGCCATCTTGGTGGGCGGATGGGTGCCGCCATTTTGCCGCGCATGTTGCGTCACTCACTCTCCGTCAGTCACGTCAGTCTGCGTGCGCGGCTCGCCGCCGGTAGCTGGTGGCGCTACCGGCAGCGACTCGCTGTCGCTCGTCATAGTCGTCAGTCACGTGTCATGCTGGCCAGACCGGACGGGGGCTTGCCGCTGGCCTGGAACAGATGGAAGACAAGATTAGTGTGGTGTTAAATGCGTGTGAACAGCATTACCTATTAGAAAAGATGGATGCGTTGGTATATTGATTAGTATTACTTAAGAATAGCTCCACAACTTGCTTGTGTCCTGTATATGTATGTGTATCTTCGAGGTCATCATCAAATGCATGTGAAGGTGAATTTTGAGAATTGAAGTATTCTACACATGTTTCATTGCGTGTCCCTCATCATTGCCTAATTTTGACTAATGTGCTTTGTTTGCAGATCACTTTCCCGGCTTGGCGAAGGACATAAACGACGCAGGAACACACTCACCAGTCACGATGGAAATATTTGTCTTGAGTCAACGTATGTCGCTTACATCATCATCATCTGAAACGGAGAGAAGGGTGAGCAAATCAGCAACATTATCTGACCTGGGCCCTAGCGGGCTATTCACGTAACGAACTATGGCTTAACATGGCTTCTGGCCATCAAACCGAAATTCCTGCCATCTGGTTACGGTCGCAGTTGTGAAGAGTACACCAGCAGCAACTTCAGCACATCTCAGAACGACTCGCTACTTAGTTATCTTTCCTGAGCTTGAGACAGCCTTTAAAACCCATCAGCACGTTAGTTCAATCAGCAATACCGATAACTCGCAATCCCCTCTCATCGTCATTCCAATGAAACTTCGACATCTCGCTAACCCAGCTGCTTCTGCCCGACAGGTGGAGCAACGCAGCAGGCTTGTGGGTCATGACCACCCCATGGGTCGGCACGTACCGGGCTGGGGCCGCGGACGGCGGAGGCACCCCGGCCGCGCGCGCGGAACTTGGCCAGCGTCTGCTCGGCCAGGTCGCATCGCTCCTCAGACTCCTCGAGCTCCTGTGGGCCGGAGACAGAGGTAAGGTCAGCGGCAGCGGCAGAGGGAAGCAGAGGTCGGTCAGGGCCCAGGGGTTACTGAACAGTACGGCTCGCGTGTAGCGGAATGGCTTCCGGGTAGCTGATACAGAAATGGCTTTCAGCTAGCTCAAGTGGGCAGGCTAATTATATTATAAATGTCGATTGGGTTCGCCATTCAGTCAGTCGTGGTATTCATGAGTAACTCTAGTCTGTTAACCAGTTTACTACCCCGCCTGTCTGTTCGTTCGTCCACTGCCTCTCCTAGTCAGCGACTGACCTGCTGCGCCTTCCTGAACTTGGCCAGGTTGAGGGCGGCGATCTCCTCTGCCTCCTCGATCTGGCGCTTGTACGTCTTGATCTTCTGCTGCAGCTTGTCAACCAGGTCCTGCATGCGCTCGTGGTTCTTCTTGTCCTCGTCAGCCTGCGAAGGAACACGGAGGAGTTAGCGCACGGCGGATGGAGCGATCCAGAGATTATGGGCGTCAAACGGCCTGGTGATTGCGGCGTCCTAAAGCCCATCATCATCACAAGTGATATTTCAGATCCGTTTTTATCCTCCGACTGCCACTTATCATCTGCCTTGACGGTTTGTCCTTAGAACCATCTATCATCCTCCCAGTCATCCCTCCCCTACCACCTTTCCCCCGTCCCAAGTTATCCCGCTCCTAGCTCCATCTATCATCTGACCTGGAAGCTGAGTTCCTTGATGCGCCGCTCGGTCTTGCGCAGGTTCTTGAGGGCCTCGCTGTGGCGGCGCTGTTCGCTGTCCAGCTCCTGCTCGACGGTGCGCACGCGCTCCTCCAGCTTCTGGATCATCTTGCGGCTGGTCTTCATCGCGTTCTGCTCGGCCTCGTCGACTCGGACCTGGTGGACGAACGGCGTGGTCAAGAGATCGGCCGTCCAGACGCTGTTCAGGGAAGGCTATTATCGTTGGATTTTTTAGTCTGCCGCATTGTTCGAATGTTGCATAATACTCCTCGCTTCATGAGTTGGATACAGGTGCGTATGGACATTTGTTTCCACGCACATGATTGTGCAAGTGAATTTGGGTGATAAGCGCAATAATCGAGAAACTAAATGGCCGGCGCGGCAAATGTTCAAATTGCATCATGCAAATTTCCCAAGCTGTCCTAGATTGACGTACCTGCAGGTCCTTGACCTGGACCTCGAGGGCCTTGCGCATCTTCTCCTGGGTCTGGGCGTGCTCCTGCTCGGCGCGGAGCTCATCAGCCAACCTGGCGGACGGAACAGATCGTGTTATGTGGCGCCAGCAGGAACAGTGAATACAAACAGCGGCTCAACAGTCTCCATCAGCGCTAATGCTCTGACAACTCAGCCATTCTTTTGCTTATCGTATCCATGTCGTAACATCAATGCTTTCACGGTTATGTCTGAATGACTTAAAATACCTCCTCTATGGCTCGATATCTGCACATTCGTTATGCCCCACCTCCCTCGTCTGTGCCACTTTCTTCCCAAGACAACAACCACATCAGCTAGGCTACGTCACCCACCTGGCGGCGTCGACCATCGCCTTCTTGGCCTTCTCCTCGGAGTTCTTGGCCTCGTTGAGCATCTCGTCGAGGTCGGAGTGCAGAGACTGCACCTCACCCTCGAGCTTCCGCTTGGCCATGGAGGCGGCGGCGAAGTTGGCCTGGGCGTCGGCCAGAGTCTCGTGGTTGTCGGCCAGCTCACCCTCGGCCTGCACGGGTAGGGGAAGAGTTGGGGTCAAAGGGTGCTCGGCGGGAGTTGATAGAGCGACAGATAATTGTATAATGTGAGCAGTGGTGGATTAAATTTAACCAGGTAGCTTTGACGTCTTCTGCGAAATGCTGGCCAGACCGGAAGGTAATGTTCGAGAGGATGAAATCATTTCTGCGATATTATTCTGGTTGATATAATGCACAACACATAAATCATGTCAACTTCATCGTAAAATTAATAGTACCGCCTACATATTTTCTAGACCCTGAGCACACGCAGGGGCACCTGACCTCCCGCGCCAGCCTCCCACGCAACACAGCGCCCCGTGTGCCACTGACCTGTCGGCGGCCGCGGTCGGCCTGCTCGAGCAGGGTCCGGCTCTCCTCCAGCTCGCCGTGCAGCGCATTGGCGCGGCGCTCTGAGATGCCCAGCTGCTCGCGCACATCGTCGCGGGCACGCTGTTCCTCCTCGAGGCGGGCCTGAGTCTCCTTGATCTCGTTCTGGTACCGCTTGATGGTCTTCTGAGCCTCGGCGTTGGCCTTGTTGGCGTGGTCCAGCGCGATCTCCAGCTCGTTGATGTCTGACTCGAGCTTCTTCTTCATGCGCATGGCCTCGGCGCGGCCCTTGGCCTCCGCCTCCAGGGAAGCCTGCATCGAGTCCAGCGCGCGCGCGTGGTTCTTGCTGCAGGGGGAGGAAGAGTGGCCCGTCAGTGGAGGTAGTGGTGACAGTGGTAGGTGGTGTCAAAAGGCAAGAGACCGACAGGTACCCACTGGGAGTTGGATACAAGGGCAATCGTATAACCGTATAGGTGAATTGACAAGTTTACCCGGACTTCCTAAGAAATATTTTTATTTATTTTACAAACTGCTGGCCATAGCCGCGGCCAATTCACTGAACAGTGAACGGTATTGTTTACTGTTAAGAGAGTAAGGAAAATGTGCCTAAAGACTGAAACAAGGTCGCAGCAATGTAACATTTGAATCCCGCCCATTTTACAAGGAACAATCCTAACCATTTCCATCACACGGGGTTCGTTCTGGACCCTTCCCGATCGTGCCAGCCACTGACCGCGTGTTCTCGAACTCTTCCTCCTTCTCCTGGATGCGTCGGTCGATCTCCTGGCGGACCTGGCTCAGCTCCAGCTGGCCGCGCAGCACCTTGTTCTCCTCCTGTTCCAGAGCGCTCTCGGCCTCCTCCAGAGCCGCCTGCAGCTCCTCCTTCTCGACCTCGAGCCGCTTGCGCGACTTCTCGATCTCGTGCACGTTGCGGCCACCCTCGCCGATCTGGTCCATGAGGTCCTGTGGAGGTCGAAAAGGGCTTGGTCAGTAGTCAAGCCCGGCTACGTGCGGTGATATTTAGTAGGGTGTGGCTATTGTTGAGCAGTTATTCCGACAAGTTGTTAAACATAAGTGTTGATAAGTACCCGTGAACGCAAATACACACATTCCCAGGGTTTGCTTTCAGGTCATCAACATTCATAATTACGTCAAAAGGGTGCTCGATGTAGGGAAACTGAACGTTGTCGGAACCACCCCGAGAGCGCAACTCCGTAAACAAGTGCGAGTCGCCATCATCCACCTAGTAGCGTGGTCCAACCTCCTGTCAAAGTCGCACCTTGATCTCGTCGGAGAGGTTCTTGTTCTCGCGGCGCACCGAGTCGAGCTGCTCCTGCGACTCGTCGAAGGCGGCCTTGATGCGGAACAGCTCCGTGCTGTAGTTGCGGCACTCCTTCTGCGAGGCGTCGAGCTCGGCCGACAGGTCGTCCACCTGTCAGGGACACGCGTCAGGCGTCAGGCGGACACTCAGAGGGTCAGGTGAAGTGCGTCATTTCCAGTATTCCATTTAACCCCAACTGGGTCCGATTTATCCCAACTGGATGGTTCACCACGGATGCTCCCCAATGTATTCTCAACATCCTTAGAGTGCATCCTTTTCTACGATATACCAAACACCGAAATACTCCGCTTTCAAAAGACCACACCAGGCCGCGGCCGTCCGCAGCCCACTGACCTTCATCTTCCATTCGCCGATGATCTTGTCGAAGTTGCGGGCCTTCTTCTCCATGGCGTTGGCCAGCTGCTGGGCACGATCCACCTCCATGTGCATGTCCTCCAGCTCGCCACTCAGACGCTGCTTCAGCTTCTCCAGCTGGATGTTCTTTGTGTTGAGCGACTCGAGCTGCTCCTCGGCCTCCTCCAGGCGCGCGGACAGCTTGCGGCGGTGCTCCTCGAGCTCCTCAGCCCTAGAAGGAGAGAAGTGGTGGTGAGACGGATTCGAGGGCTGTGTCATCCTATATTGGAAATCGTTAGAATGCATTGAACAGCTACCTGGGCGACGAGGTAGATGCAATATATAGTTGCTGATTGGCCTTAACATGGACAAAATTGTAGCGATATCTGAACAATGCCACTGGGGTTAGATGATGCCTTGCTCTCCTTGCTTAATTTTACGACTTGAACACTCCGATACTGTTTCGCGACTCTGTCACACCGTCAAAACAACGCTTGAATCCCCGCGCCGTCTCGAAACTATGCACTTCGTGACGTTTTGCGTCGAGCGCGTGGGATCGCGTCCTAGCATCCTCACCTGGCGAGACCATCCTGTTCGTACTTCTGGCGCCACATCTGCGACTCGGCGTTGGCCTTGCTGAGCTGGCGCTGCAGGTCGGCCTTGTGCTCGGCCTCCTCCTCAACCTGCTCGCGCATCGAGTCCAGGTCGTGCTCGAGGTTGCGGAACTTGCCGAGGATGGTGGCGCGCTCGCGGGACTCCTCGTCGGCCATGCGGCGGGTGTCCTCCAGCTGAGTGGTCAGCGACACCTTCAGCTTGGAGAGCTGTGAGATCTGGCTTTCAGCCTCCTCGAGCTGCGGAGTAGAGAGAAGAGAGCTGGTTAGACTGGGTCTTAGTGTTTTGGGCATGTTAGTTACCAATTATCTTAGCAATGTTGATAGTAACGTCTTATCAGTATAACTCTTTGTAAATCTACCTGTGCTCGTCACAGCCAGGTAACTGTCCATTTTTTATTCAATGCTATCGAAAATACTTTTAATGCTATCGAAAATACATTTGTTTCATGCAAAAACGTTGCCAAGTTTAAATAGTATTTTAAGCCTTTTTATTAAACAGTCAGTTATTTTAATTATGGTCCGAATTTGCAAACTCTTGCGCTACTCCGAAACAGCCATGCTGATTTCGAAGGCAAGCACTTAATCGCAACGCCTTGTATATTTCCGTGAACCCCGCTCCTGTGACCCTGACTGACCTGGCGGCTGTACTCGGAGTTCTCGATGCTCAGCTTCTTCTTGGAGGCGTCGAAGTCGTTGAGGGTGCGGTTGGCCTCGTCCAGCTTCGAGGTGACCTCGTTGATCTGCTGCTGCAGGATCTTGTTCATCTTCTCCGCGGCAGCCTAGTGCATATGTTGGTGTCAGCTGTGGGGCCATTTTGGGAGTGGGAAACAAATTTAAAGGCGAAGTCGGAACCTGTTCGTGGCCTACTATGAGATGTCCCTGCTATGAGAGTTGCTTGACGATTTATTCGCTCAGGAGGGTTCGCCTACATGATTTCGGGAAGAAGAAAGTGCGATCGATATGTTTTAATTACACTGAAATGACTGAGCGAGTTTAGCTGAGCTATACTGACTTTGGTATTTCTATTGAGGTTATTTCAAGTCGAAGATCATATTATGCGCATAGGTACTTGAGAGGGAGAAGAGACGATGGCATCAGCAAGGCTGTATCCACCAATATGTCCAGATAATAAAATATAAAAACGATAATTTCCAAACCTTAAATTAAACCAATCGTAAAGTGCGAAAACATAAGATTGAAGCGAACGATGATGCATGTTAATACTGGAGCCGTTATCTCGTTCGGGAAGTGTACAACAGCAAACATTCACAGCAAGTATTATTCATAATGTGGGCGACAGAGTGTTCGAGAAGAAAGTATATGATATTTGAAACCAAACCCACCAGTTTGGTTTCAACCGTGAATGTACCAGAACGTAAGAACAGCCAAGGGCATGTTGAAGTCGTGGTTCTTGTTCACGATGATCATGTTGATTCAGCATGACTCTCGGCTCGCAAAACACGGCACTGTTTGTTAGTAGGGGGAAAACACGCTGCTGGTCGTCTCCAGACCACGACAGTTTACCGAGTCACGCTGCACCCTGTGCAGAGATGCACGTCCCTCTTGCACGTCTGTCAGAACTCCGGCGCGGTCCCGCTCGGCGCTACAAAACAACATGGCGCACGTGCATCAGTCAAAAATATCCGGAAAACTAGTCGCTCTTCCGGCGAAAAAGTGCCAGTCAGATTGCTACGAAAAAATGTCCTGGAGGTGCTGAAAAGGTTACTCTAGTCTAAGGTGCTGATGAGGTCTATGGTTCTCTAAGTATACCTTCTCATTGGAGGCAAAGCTAAGACCGGAGTGCAGGTCCATTACGTCGGTGGAAGCAGATTCGCGGTCCTTCTCTGATCTGGAATAGGCCGGTTTCGTGCAGTCTGCTACATCACAGTATGACTAGGTCCATCTCCAACACTGCAACCCTCGTCCAATACTGCTACCGATACATCAAATCACTACCGACGACATCTACCATCGATCAACTGCCAACTAGGAGGTCAACTGGCGGTCGATCCGGCCATCTGCCCGCTGCTGGGAAGGGTCGAGTCTGCTGTTCAACTGAGTCCTACGTCTGCTACGTCTGCGTCACACGTCAGACTACAGCGTACCTTGTCCCTGTTCACCATCTCAACAGCCTGTCTGGCATCGTGAGCCTCGTGGGCGTACGTAGTGCGCTCCTTCTCCAACCTAAAGTACGGAGCATGTTTAATGCGCGTCTCCGCAAGATGAAAAGTACGGTTTTAACAGCAACTTGCGCATTATGCCTTGAACGATGGTAATGGGATGACAACAAATAGAAAGCGCATGACCTATCGTACTTAAGGCACAGATGGTTCTCAAAGGGTACTCGTCCTCTTTTACTTTGAATGGTTCAGAGTCCTCTCTTTTGAGTTGATCTAGAACATGCCAAGCATGTCGCTCAAACGGAAAAGTACAAGCTGGCTACTTACTTGGCCTTCATCTTGTTGAGCTGGTCGATCTGCTCCGACATCTCGGCAATGGCGTCGTTGTGACGGCGGCGAATGCTCGCCAGCGACGACTCGTGCTGGATGTTCTGTGGGCGTGACGGGTCAGCAGGTCAGGAGAGGCGGTGGCGACGGGTCAGGAGAGGCGGTGGCGACGGGTCAGGAGTATGCAGATGTCAGCAGACCTGTGACACATTAATGTTTATTCTAGCCATTCCTCGTACGTGTGGTCTTGAATGCTTCTTATGCATCATAAGTCTTACTTGTGCCCTTTTCCTTCCTTCTATATATTTCCAACTATTTCAAGAAATAACGATAGCAAAGCAATTAACGCATCAGGCCCTTCCCCAAACACTATTCCAAATAGGACTTAATCTAATCATCCCCGTTTCTCCCAGACTCTATCGCTGCATATTCAGCATCAGCAGAACCGATCCCTTCCGGCGTACGCGTCAAGCTCTGCCCGCTGTAGGCTCACCTGCTCCTCGATGTCGCGGCGGAGCTTGGACAGCTCAGCCTCGCGCTTCTTGTTCAGCTCGATCTGAGCGGCGGTGGCTCCGCCAGCCTCGTCCAGGCGCTCGCCAAGCTCCTCAAGCTCGCGGGCCTGCAATGGCAGTGTCGTGTGTCACAAGGGCGTTTTTGGGTTGAGTCATGCCTCGAATCCGGTCTAAGTTCAATTATGTATTGTTGTTCTTAACCTTGGCAGATAAAGATAATTGAAGTGAATTTTGGTGTGTTCGACTACCATATTGTAAGCGTTTATATACATTAGTTGTGTTGTTTCTCCAGTGAGCTTCCTCAGGATGTTTGATATTTACTTTACAACACACCCCATTTCATTCCCATATATTTATTTATGCATAATCATCATCAAAAGCAACCCTGGTAAGCCGTGTTCCCGCTGTATTATCTTTCAATCCCTTGTGTACAGCAACGTTATATCCCCACCCCACTTCTCCTCCGCCCTGTCCCTGGTGACCCCTACTAACCAGGTCGGCGCGCTGCTTCTCGGCCTTGGCGCGGGCCTGTCGCTCGGCCTCGAGCTCCTCCTCCAGCTCCTCGATGCGGCTCTGCAGCTCCTTAATCTGCTTCTGCAGTTTGCTGACCAGCGACTGCTCATCCTCGAGCTTGGCTGCAAAGATACGGAGGAGACAGTCAGCGTCGGGCGAAGGCAGTCAGACGAGAGTGAATCCGGCCGGAGCTTCTCAGAGTCACCCTCAGAGGCATTCAGATCTTAACTTGGCCAGAAGCGGCTAAAGCCATGGGGGCGAGTCAGATGAAGTATGAAATGCTTGAATAGAAACCAGCAATGCCGATGCAATGACTTCACTTAAAACTCCTTTATGGTTCACATCGCAAAGAGCGGGCTTTAGATGATACTGCCATGTTGCTGTCAAGCCGACATGCACTCACCGGACAGGGAGGCGATCTCCTTGTCCTTGCGGGCGATGGTCTGCTCGAGCTCCTTCTTGTTTCGCTCGAGGTCAGCGACGGCCTCCTGAGTCAGCTTCAGGTCTCCCTCGACCTTCCGCTTGTTCTTCTCAACGTCCGCGCGCAGCTTCTTCTCGCGCTCCAGGGAGTCCTCCAGCTCGTCCAGGGTCTGCTCGAGCTTGCCCTTCACCTTGTTCAGGTGGTTGACCTTGTCCTCCTGGGACTGCAGGTCCTCGGCGGTCTTCTGCTGGTTCTCCTGTAAGCGGGAAGAAAGACGAGTGTCAGAGCTGTGGATGAGGCGATGCGACACAGTGGTATATCGCGTTGTTGAGTGACTAGGCAGGTCAATTTTGCACGTTTATAGTTGGGATAAAGATAAGTGCTGCTGTTCTGCATGTCATTGAGTTAAGTTTATCTTTACAACACACACAAACAATATTGAACAACACAGCAAGTTAACAACGAGAATTATCTACCGGATATCTTTCTATGCAGTCAACATCCGACCGCAATAAAACCTCTAGTCGCACATCTGCCTGTTGCCCAGCAGCCATCTGTTTACCTGCAGCTGCTTCTTCTCCTTGTTCAGCTTGCCGATGAGCTCGTCCTGGTGGGCGATCTCGTCGTTGAGGTTGCGGATCTGGTGGTCCTTGGTGGCCTTGTCCTGCTCGCCCTTCTGGATGGTGAGCTCGAGATCCTCAATGTCCTTCTTCTGGCCACCGAGCTCCTGCTCCATCTTCTTCTTGGCCTGGTTCAGGGCGTTACGGGCCTCCTCCTCCTGGGCCAGACGGTCCTGGGTGTCCTGCAGGCCGAGAAATAACACAAAGTCAAAAGATGTTATGGAACAAAAGGAAAATCTGTTAATTAGGTTACGTTCCTCAACTTAAGGTATTTCGTAAGCTCTCATCCAATGCAGTAGATACGCTTTCTGACTCTGCTTTCCAACGACCAATCGAAATAAAACTACTTGACGTCCTTGAAAATACAGTCTTACAATTGAACTTCGCCATTGTCGCCGTATTGCTACTACTATACACTCGGGCTGTGCTAAGAGCGCCTTCACTTACGGTGAGCTGGTTCTCGAGGTCCTGCTTCTGGGCAGACAGCTTCTGCTGCTTGGAGTGGAAGTCGCTGAGGCTGCCCTTCTCTGAGGCCAGAGTGTCCAGCAGCTCGTTCTTGTCCTTGTCGAGCTTGAAGTTCTGCTCCTCGAGCTGCTTGCGCAGTTTCTCTTCCTTCTCCAGGGCGTCGAGGGCCTTCTGGCACTTCTCCTCGAGGGCCTGTACAGGAAACAAGGAGATGTCACGTTTGGTTGTGGATAAAATGCGTGAGACTCAGATGAGGAGTGGAACCATGGTAACATGAAGAGGAGACCTGTCTGAAATATGCGTTTTGTTGTATGGAGCAGCCGTACTCTCATTTTCACTTGAATAAATATGCACTTCCGGTAAGTCGTGCGATCAAGAGTTTGCCATAGAGAGGCCATCTGAATCCCAAACAACCTATAGCAAAGTCAGATGTAACTAATCCGGAAGTGATTTCGGAAGTGATTTCGACACTTCTGTCAAAGACAAGCGGATAAACTTACGCGCATCTCATCCTCGATACGGGTGACGTTGAGCATGGGCTTGATCTTCTGCCACAGCTTGAACCACATCCAGTTGCGCAGCTGCATGTACTTGCGCAGATTGCGCTGTACCACCTGCAGAGCCAACCTGCCGAGTGGAGGAGCCACGGTCAGCAGGGCACGAGCGTTACCGAGAAATTCACGATGCTGCATTTGAAGCGCCAACTGTACCATCTCCAAACTGGGATGGCCCAAACTGTCTAAGAACACGTGAATGCAAATACGAAGAACTGAACGATATTACATGTGAAGCTGAACGACACAAGTCTGAAAAACTTATTTTCCAAATGAGAAGCGACTGTTTGAGGAAAAACTCTCAGCACAAAGAGGCATGCTAGTTCTGGCTCGGAGTCGCCATTGCGTCAAGACACTGACCTCTGGTCCTGCAGCTTCTTGTAGTCCCGGCGGGAGTAGTAGCCACGGATCCAGGCCTGCAGCCAGGAGAAGATCTTGGCGAGCCGGTCGTCACGCAGCTCCTCCATCTGACCCAGGACTCCGGCGCGGAAGAACACCTGGTAGATCGGCAGAGGTCAGCAGAGGCCGGCCGAGGTTGGAGTCGGGAGGTGGAGAGCATGACACTCTATGGCTCACTGCCTGATGGGCTGCCGTACTGACCAGTGACTGATGGATTCCTGGTCTCGTTGATAGCTTTTCGTTTACTTTATATGATGCTGCACCGGGATGGCTAAAATTAATATGTTTTATGATATATTAATGGAGTCTTTCAGAAATCATTTATAACTAATTGGACGTTTAAGAAGATAAATCTACAAACACGCAAGTGCAAATTGCCGGTGGCTTCTCATAAAATCGCCAATTGGACTAGTAGCAATGAACTATTTATGACTTACCAGCGTCAGCGTGGTGGTATCCTCTAAAAGGAAGCAGTATATGGTTGTTAGGTGAATTAGTGCAGCAAGGATAGCGCAGGAACGATTGTGGGTAAGCAGGTAAGCAAGTTTAGATAAACATTTGCACACCGCTTTGAGAAGGGTGCGTCATGTTGAAGATTGAGCGTATCTGGTGAGGTTGCAGAATGGAGTTTGTCGGAAAATAATACTTTTAAACGTGGTAGGTAATACAAGGCATTAGTGATTGCCTGGTATGCAATCAAGGCATTCTTGCATAGTGATTCCACGGCCATATCTTGGGTGCGGCTTAGTAGAAGTTGGTGACGATGCTGGTGAAGGAGCGTGCTTCGAGTATATCGACCTCTGGTGAAGGAGCGTGCTTCGAGTATATCGACCTTTAGAGAAGATGGAAACATTGGTCCGAATATGGAAGCTACCTTTCCGAGACCGTATCTGTACTGTCCGTCGAACTGATACAATTTGGAGAGCACCTTCCTGGTGGCCTTGCGTGGGTCCATCGACTCCGGGATCGTCTTCAGCAGCAGGATGCGGTAGCTAGTCGGCATCAGGCGGCGTTAGCATGGTCAGCTCCGAACACAGAGCGAAGCATATCATGCAGATGCAGAGCGCAAAACCGGTCAGAGCACGGTGAGCGAGCGGCTGTTTGAGGAGCAGCGGTTGGTCGGTGGCGAAAAGCGGACGCCGGCGTCGGCGGCATCGCACAGATTGCAGCATCATTGTCAATCAGGCGGGCAGAAAGGCAGGCGCCGGATCGTTATGCGTCACCCCACACACACACAGAAACGTACGTCGACCTGACGGCTCTGCAGCCGTCCCGCAGTGCGTGTCGACCTCTCCCTCTCTCTCCCACGTGCGGCTCACAGGGGCAAGCAGGGCGCTGGTGGACTAGGGGCACTCAACTCTGGGAGGACGGCTAACTCCTCTACGTCATGCGGGTCTCCTGGGGACATACGGGACAAGTAGACAATGGTGGGTCTGCTAGGGCGGAGCCGTGCGGCGTCCTTCCTCGTTCTCGGGGTGCTACAACAGAGGTCACTCTGGCTGTCGGGGTGGGTGCGTACTGCATAGGGACGTAGGGACAAGTACACAATGGAGAACAGGTCTGCTAGGGTGGCGGACGACGACGTGCGACGGTCTCGATCTGGTTCTGGGGGTGCTACAACAGAGGTCATTCGCGGGTTCTGCGTTGGTGACTGGGTGGCAAGTCAGGGTGGTGGGTGCATGGGTGACAGGCGGTCAACTATAGGGTGACATCTCCCGTCTATGTGGCTGTCAACATCAATCGAAACACTGTAAGTTCATTCAGAAGGGTGATGCTCAGAAGTGCGGTACATAAACAGGGTTCGGTCACAATCGGGGGTGGTTGGATTCATTCTTGGGTGGGTGAGAGTGGGCTACAGAGACATTCATACTCTGGGACAAGTTGACGGTTCATGCTGCGAAACCATTTGTCGACAGGGGGTACATAGGCATTCGTCTTGATCATTTCCTGACACAAGGAGGTTAATTTTGCATTCCAAATAGACGTTGCTTGCTCCCTGTATGAGCATCATTACAATGTTCAAGAGATCCGAGTGATCAGAACCTCCAATGCAGCGGGACTACCTTTGTGTGCCCGAGACGGAATTTCTCCTGTTCAAGCTCGATGACCTCCATGCAAACCTCGCACGCATCTTTCTCCTCCTTAGCCTTGCTCATTTTCTTCGGAGCAAGAATCATGTAGCTAAAGAGAGGCAAGGCGGTGCAGAGTGAGCAGAAGTCTCGAGTGAAATGACCCCGTTTGGCTGGCAGGGCGAAAACACTGCACTCAGAAGAGAGGGAGCATAGAACACCGCACTCGGGAGAGAACACGGCACCCAAGCGTGAGGGTGAGAGTTACATTCTGCATGTCACTCGCTGATCTGTGTCTGCAACTGCTGTTGCAGGATCACCGGATCAGGGGGTATCAATAGCGAGTAAGGCGAGAAGGGCTGTCACTTTGGGGGAGGGTGAAAAGCAACGAGGGACAAGCATTCCTTAGAAGTTGGTAGTGATGAAGCGCTCACTCAGAAACTTAAAGGGTTCAGAAACATTGAATCAGGAACAGGAAGATAAACGAAAAATCCACCAGAAGCGGCAGGAATGTGGACAGACTGAAATGAGTCCGGAAAGCGACAGAGAAATCGTCAAACTTTTGCAGTTCAGAAGGCACCGCTGGTGCCCTTTCAGACCGCTTGCAAGAGTTTAGAAGATGTCAACGAACACATTATCGAAAGCGGCGGCACTACCTTGGTATGCCCTAGGCGGAATTTCTCCTGCTCAAGTTCGATGACCTCCATGCAAACCTCACAGGCATCTTTGTCCTCCTTAGCCTGTTTCATTTTCTTTGGAGCGAGAATCATGTAGCTACGGAAAAAGTGCGAAAGTGCATGAGTCCGTTACCGAGATCAAGTTGGGATGGATTCAGATGGTGTGGTGGTGGTGGTGGAGGTGGGGGTTGGAAACTCCGGTCAGTCACCACACTTCATATCTGATGTCGAAGGGTGTCGCCATGCTGAAAGGAGTGCTACACTGCCGAGGTCTACAGTCTCATGTTTTGTAACCTTTACAGGTGTATCGCACCGAACTGCATGGGGGAGAAAGCGAAACATTCGGGGTAGCACTTCAGAGTCAAGCAAATCAAATAAATTGATATAATGTGGTCGACCTGGCAGGGGGGGGGGTAACTGGGCGGGGCAATCAAGTACGGTGCAGGGGTACACATCTTATTCCGTTCAGCCAGCAGTTACTGTGGAGGGAAGGTCACCTGTCAATTGACGAGGTGGGGTTCCGTCGTTGCAGGCAGGCGGGTTTCAATCGGGGAGGGGGAGGCGCATCTAAGGTCAACGTCGACACTATCTTGGTGTCACTCAGGGCTGATCAGGGCGGGGGGATCATCATTGGGAGCTGTTGGGCTGGGTCAGGGGTTGGGGCATGCCGGAACATCTCGATGTACGCGGGGGTAAGTCCTGCGAGGGGAGGGCATTCCAGTTGCGGGAGGAGCGGGTTCCAAGACCGGCTCGCAGGTACACGCTTCGAGTGGATGCTGTAATCGTGGAGGAGCAGCGATGCTACCTTGGTGTGCCCGAGCCGGTACTTCTCGGCATCAAGCTCTACGCTCTCGAAGCACGCCGCCGCTGCGTCTTTTTCCTCCTTGGCCTTCTGCATCTTCTTCGGGGCGAGGATCATGTAGCTACAGGAGTGGCAAAATGGTGATGTCAGCAGTGTTTTGCATGTTTTGTCTTGTAAGGAGGAGTCTTCTGGCAAGAAGTAGGCTGGTAGGTGAAAGGCAGGATGTGTTTGGTCTTGCTGAAAAAGTATTTGATATGCCCGAGGCACCGGTTCTGTTTGATGAAGGAAAATAAGAAGTTTTGATGGTAAGGTAAAGGTAGAATATCTGGAGCTCAATGCTAAGATGTCGAAAAGACATGAAATACGCTAGCTACGCTATGAAGAATACTCACGCCAAGCGAAACCAAGCTACGCTACCATCGCTTTTAATCATTTACATGCCTTTTCAATATACAAGGGTACCGAAACTAGGCTGTTTGTGGTGTTGGATGTCCTGCCACCCTTACTGTCTGGAACTTTGCATCTAGGCTAGGATACTCTGGTGCCAATCCAGATATCTTGAAACACTGATAGTTCCGCGTTCTTTTGCATACAAAATTATAATTCTAGCACATGTTCTAGCACTTCCTGTATGCACTAATCTATTATCCAAATAAGTGGAATAACTGTACTCTGTTTATCATCACTGACTACTTTTAAGTTAAAGCTTGACCTTCTTTCGAAATCACTAGCCGCTGACAATATGTCGTACAGGGAATATCTTTCACATTTGTGGGGAGTGAGTGATCTCCGGAGATATTTCGAACTGTCAACAAATTGAGTCCATGACCTCTAGGTAATACTGATTAGATATGCCAAGGAGGCCAAAGGCCCCCATGGCCTAAGCTATGACTATGTCTCTAAAGCGGCATTGCCTTGGTGTGTCCGAGACGGAAGAGCTCCTTGTCGAGGGCAATCTTATCGAAACAGGCCCCTGCCGCCTGCTGCTCCTCCTTCTCCTTGGCCATCTCCTGAGCGGCCAGGATCTTGTACCTTGGGAGCGATCGGACAAATGACGCGTTCACTCACGGGTTACATCTACACAGAACCGCCCGCGGGCGGTCCGGAGGGCCCAGAGCGCATTGGCTCGCTGGTGAGGACTCGGTGGTGTGCGTTCTGAGCGGGGGACGGAGCGAAGGAGTGATTGGACTGCGGTTGAAGATAGCTGAGATGTTTGTCGAGGATGGACTTGTGTCGCTACAATGGCTTTCTAAGGCCAAACACGATGTGACTGAAGAGGAACTCAGGATGGCAAATAACTCCGTTTGTCATGGACAGTGAAGTGTGTGTTGTTGCTATTCCTTTGCGAAGGATAGGATTCATAAGACAATTCAGGTCAACTGAAGTACGAAAACCGAAGTAGTACGACAGTCAAACAACCATATGCAGATGAAGGACATTGTCAGTAAGGACATGTACACCATAGCACAAACTCGTCAGTCGACACTACATAGATCTCCGGCACCTTCAACGCACACCTGTACAAACACGGGAAGTTAACACACAAACACACACGTATATACATAGTTCAAGATACACAAAGGTGCGGTATTCATTCGAGACGACTGCTCTCCGAAAGGGTGGCGCCAGTACTGCAACTGCACGTGCCGACTCTGAAAAACAACTGGTACGTCTGCGGAATATTCCGGGTGGAATCTGCCAAACATTCTGTCAAGCGGAGACGGTTAGTGACCTTGGTGTGGCCAAGACGGAACTTCTCCTCCTCCAGCTGGATCTTTTCCATGCAAATGGCCGCAGACTTCTTATCTTCCTTCTCCTTCGACATTTCCTTGGTGGCCAGGATCTGGTAGCTGTTGAAGCGATTGGGAACAGTTGGGGTTCTGTGTCTAAAACTAACTATACTTCCCCGCTTAGCTATCAGGAAACATATGGCTCAGTGTGCAGTCATCCCTAGCTTCATGTAATTAACAGTAACAGATTAGTAGCTGTGAGAACAGAGATATAATACGAATTATGTGTTTGTCAAATGTCAACACTTTTTCACTAACTCAGGTATATGTGTATGTGTGTACGACTGCATTTGCGTGCCTGTCTGTATGTTTGTTTGGGCGTGGGTGGGTGTATGTATGCATGTGTGTTCAGTGTTTGTATTCGGTGCGTGTGAGTGGCCTTATGTTTGTGTGTGAGTATGTACGTGTGTGCGACCTTGATTTGTGTGTCTTTCTATCCGTTTGTCTGCATGTCTTCATATCTACATTAGCACTTTTTCTTGTGTATTATTTGTAGCTTCGTTTGTGCACGTACCGGTGCTTGAAGTCAGAGTAGACCATGCGGTTGGGGAAGCCCTTGCGGCAAATACGGATGCCTTCAAGCACACCGTTGCAGGTGAGCTGGTGCATCACGAGGTGGGAGTCGATCACACCTGCGAAAGACCGCCGGCGTCAGTCCAACAGTTGGCTGCAACTCGCAAGCGAGAAGAGTTCGCGGACGGTTGGGCAATCGGCTGAAATTCTGAGCTACTTTTGCCTTCTGGTCGAGTGCACTTGCGCTGCATTTGACCGCAAACGCGTGAGCCTCCACCAGCTTATCGTAAAAGGCGTTTCGAATGGCAGTTGCTGTCGGAATTTCTCAAACGCTTCTCTACCAAGCGCTGTTCAGAACATTCAACTAGCGTTCGTTCAGAAGATCCCATCGACTCACCGGTCTGCTTGAACTCGTTGGGGATGATGCACCGGATGAAGTGAGGCTGGGTGCTGTTCAGCGTCTTCATCAGACCGTTAAGCTGCTCCTGTGGGCGGCGCAAGGCACCGGTCAAGGGGCCGTCGGACGCGGAACGGCAACGAGGCACGTGACACTGAGTACAAAGTGATTGCGGGACGTGGGGGCGAAACGATGGGGCGAAGATGAGCGTCAGGGGGGGGGGACGCTGATGATGTGAATGCAGACAGCAGCTAGGCCGGATGTGAAACAGGTGGCTGCGTAGGATGCGATATAGGCGGATTTTTGGACGAGACACAAGAAGCTGTTTTGAGCATGAGACGACAAGAAGCGGCATCGGACGTAATGCAGTAAGCTGGCTGCAGCTGACAACTGACAGACTGAAGATGGCAGCAGCACGTGAAGCGTTGAATGAAAAAGTAGCAAAGGCACGAGCTACAAAGGTTATGATGAGTCAGCAAGTGCATTGCCGGGGGCAACAATGTAAACGTTTAAAGTTAGTACACTGACATGGAACGGGGATATGAATAGGTATCTTCAATACGTGGGCATTCGTGATTATCAACCACGTGTTTAGCTCATTCTTTGTCTTTGAATTTCCATGCAGTGGCGACTTTTCAGCCTGCTCACTGGCTAAATGAGCCTGCTCTTAAAAAGAACGAGCAACTTTTTCGATGAAAGTATGCAGGTTAATCTAGATGTCCATAATGCCACAGATTGGCTCGGAGACCTTTGTGCTGTGTTGTGATGTCAGACAAGAAGCTTCTAATTGAGCCCTCGGTCTCGGTAATAGGTTTACATCTTCAACACATCAAGTGCAATTTTGCATGCATCGTTTCGTTTGGCATATAGGCAGGCAGAACTATAGGTACATCAATGAAAATAAAAATTAAATAGATTGAATATCATGACAATGTTCTCACTACATATGCAGCTAGCAAAGAACCCAACAGATAAAGGCGCAGAGGCGTCACCAGTGGTTGAAAGGGGCCAATCTTTCACAACATTGATCTTGTTAATTTTATCATTGAAGTATGTTGATCACAATTTATTGCCCTCAACATGCCATAGCGGATAACAGCTGCGTGACTTGTCACCCGCTCCATCTGAGCTGCCCCGGAGCTTGTCCGACCCTGGACTATAGTTTATAGATATAGTTATATACCACCCTTGGCGACACCCCTGTGAGTTTGACCGAGTCCGACGAAGGGTCACCAGTAATGCTGGGTCACAGGCGACAGGGAGGGGATGCAAAAGGCGCGTCGAGCTAGGCACAGCGTGAAGGGAAGCACACGGGCTGAGTGGTTCAGATGGTAGAGGAGCTGACAGTTCGATGAGGCGCACCGGTGTCGGCGTCAGCCTGCTCGGTTTCTGTCATTTCGAGGGCGTTGCCAACGTCAGGGTCGCTCGCAACAGCGTCGGGGGCACATGCCAACAATGTATATACAGCAACCGAAACAACAACCAGGGGTCGCCGCAGCTCCGCCTGTGGAACGTGCATCCATCGAACATGTTCACCAGACGGGCGAGAGGGGACAAGAGGCGAGCTGGGGACTCCTCCGGTGCATATCAGTGCAGGTGCGCCTTTCTGCTGCGACTGTCTCTGTACGGGAACAGGGCTGGCTGGTCGGCCGTGTGTTTCGAGTTGCCAAGGCTCGGGTGGGCGGGTGGGGGGGGGGGGTACAAAGACGGGTCCGACCGAACGCTGTTGGTCGCCGCCGCGAAGGTTCACGACAGCGGCTCCGGCTGGCGAACGGTCGACGTGCAACAGGAGCGACCCTCTGTCTGTGGGCTGGGGTCATGGTCGTCCGTTTACGGGGCTCCGATGCACACGTGCTCGCGACTTGTGTTCACGTGCATCTAGGGTGGGCGGGAAACATCAAACACGCCGCGCTCTCCATACCCTGTACGAAGACGATACGGTGGCAAAACCAGCACCCTTCTTGCGACCGCCTTGAAAGGACACGACATCATGGGGTCAATGAGACGGAATGACTCGGCACAGGCGCGGGGAGGGTCCGGCGGCGGCGGGACAGGGGTCGCGCCACCGCCAGACTGAGCTCCACAAACATACAGTGAGGAAACGGCCGCCGGGTCGACCATTGCCGTCACCACCGACCAGTTGGGCCGTATGTGGGTAGATGCTAGACGCAACGGCATCTAGTCGTACCGGCGCCCGCTTCGAAGACGAACACGCCCCAACAGCGGCAGCAGGTAAATATTTGCAAATCTTGAGACTCTTTTCGACTTTCTAAGGGCTTGAAGCGAAATTTCTCGAGATGAAAACGAGTCTGAAGATTCGAACGCCGATTTTCTCAAGGTGTGAAAAGTGTGGGTCTGCTTGCTCTGTGACCGGACTCCTTTGAGGAGGGTATAGACCAGGAGTGCCCGCTGCCGGCTGTGGAGCCGCGCTCTCCCCGAGTCACATCGGCGCAACAGTGGCGGAATATTTACCCGGTACATAGCCGACACCGTTTGGAAGCCGGAACCCTTGGAGCGCTTGCCTCCTGCGATTCAGCAGTGTCAGTTGCACAGTTAGGCCATACTGGGAGACTGAGTTGCCACTGGCTAGCATTGCAAATGTGAAAGACATGTATTTGCCAAGCAAGTTGAGCTGCGCGTGTTTACTTTAAAGTATCTTTATCAAAAGCATTGTTTAACGTCATTAAAAAAATATTGGCAATACAATACAGAGGTACTGGTCATGCACCAGTACCTCTGCCATCCACCTGAATCACATTAACAACCCCCCAACACAAAATCCTTTACTTTGGATTACTAGATGGCATTTAACGATTTATCAAAGAACCGATAATTTTGTTTGACAAACATCAAAGCAAGAAAATACTTTTGTTTATGCAAATACGATGTTGTACAGGATATAAGTAGCACTAATGAAGTCAGCATGCATGATATATATATCATAGTGAAGTATTTTTTGTGATTGCTGGTTTGGTTTCAAAGTGTTGAAATGCATCACGAGAAACAAGATAAAGTTGAATTTTGAAATTCGCTAAATGTATGATTCACGATAAGCCCCTCGGCGTTTCCCGTATGTATCTCTAGGCGGTGGTGTTGGGCCCGCCATCTGTCGGCGACACTCGTACCCTTGCCGCCGCCCTCCTCCTTGGGGGCCGACTGTCCCGGGTGGTCGGCGAAGATCTCCACCGCCAGCGCGTTGGAGCCCTTCTTGAACTGGTCGACGACGGTGTCGTTCAGCGGGTCCTTGTTCTTCTCGAGCCAGCCGGCGAGGTTGTAGGGCACCTGGAAGCCAGGGTCAGGTGATTCAAATGTCCTGCAGTCGTTTTTTTTTTTTTTTTTTTTTTACTAAACTTCTTCTATGTCATGTCGTCAGTAATGTTAAATGAAATGCTCCACAGCTTTGTAATAGCAGTGTGACCCAGTGCTGATTGATGTCGGCGAACGACGTGCAGTGAGAGTCGCTCGAACATTTGAGGACAGTTTCGGTAACGTTTTTTTGTTTGTCTTGTAGCCAAACACCCTGCATCCGATATTTGTAAACTCGTTATCATGCAGTGACATAATCGACATCATATATCTGGATGTTCGGTAACCAGTTTCGGACTTACGGTTCCGGCGTAGTGCACGATGGCGAAGTGAGCCTCCTTCACGCCCGGCTTGGCCGGCCTCGGCTTGATGAAGCAAGACGACTTGCCCAGGTGGTTGTTCTTCAGCTTCTCCTCGAAGGACTTGTCGGTGGCCTTCGGGAACATGCTCTCCTCCTCAAGGATGGAGAGCACACCCATGGGCTGCGGCACATGGGAGAGATGTCATACATGGGCTGCGGCACATGGGAGAGATGTCATATAACAGGCGGGGCGAACAGCTAACGGCGCGGAGACCCACTGCTGGCTGATTGCCTGCTGATAATTGTCTTTCTTTGGTTGGTTTGCCTCTCCGAAGTGGTGACTTGAAACTGCTGTCAGATTATTGTATTTGACTGGCGATTTTGTTTGCAAATTGATCTAGAGAGCTTATGATGAATCTTCCTTGGCTACAGCAGTGAGTCTCCTAGCCTCGGTTCATTGACTATCAGTGGGCAGTTCAGTTGATATTGGCATTTTGATGCGATTGAGAATAATGAGTTAACCTAAAACAGACCAACCATAAAATGAAAGTCATGTTGACGGATGGTTGCCAGTATGGTTTAACCAGTATTAATCATCCACATACAGAGATCGTTATGACTTTTACGTTTAAGTCTCCAACATCAAGTGAACGGATAGAATAATCACATTTCAATTTACATTCTGTTTTAATAGTATTGTTACATAAAGTCAATATACATTATTGCTTGGCGAATAAAACACATTCATTTTTCCCCGTAATGCATGCACGGTGGCAACATGCAGGAAGCAGATGCATGCACATATTTGAGTCAGTGCCTTTTGAACCAGCATCTTCGGTGTCCGAAGTCAAACGTCTTGCTTAGGTAGAATGCTCAGTGGAAGAGACGAGGTTGAAGAGTAGTATAGCTTGTTGCTCATCCGCTTCATTAATTTCTCAAGTGAGAAAATCACCAGCGATTTGCAAAGGCATCTAAACGATTCGTTCTGTTCTGCTGTCGAGTTGCTTGCAGAACTTCATATTAGGCCCTCAATAGTGTTATTTTTATATGTAGGATGTTTCAACTGTTTCTTCTTGTGTCCAAAATTAATGTAACCATACTATTTAAAACTATAACTAATATTTTAGTAGATCTAAGCGGTGCAGTCGATGATTAAACCAATAACTGTTGGCTGACAATAACAAGTATTCTCCGACCACTCCAAGAATTGACAGAGCCTTTAGGACGCTCTCGTAGTGCGTGCACAACTATCAACAACATGGACGAAGACCACTTTTTCTCTACGTCTCCGCAACAATCTACTTGTCCTGATTTGATGGACCGAAGCGCCTTACAAATAAGTAGCTAACTAACTAGCTTGTCCGGCGGGCTTCCGACAGAACAAAATTGCAGTTAGCATGCATGGCCCTGCCTCTCCCTCTTGAAACCCTGTCGTACCTTCTCCATGAGCTCAATGCAAGCCTGCAGATCCATACCGAAGTCCACAAAGATCCAGTTAATTCCCTCCCGCTTGTACTCTTCTTGCTCAAGGACGAACATGTGATGGTTAAAGAACTGCTGCAGCTTCTCGTTGGTGAAGTTGATGCACAGCTGCTCAAAGCCGTTGAACTAGAAAACAACGATCCCCGATGATATGAGAAGCCGGTGGCGGTTACGGTCAACTCCAGCAGGAGCTTCCTCGAATTGGGGTGAAGCAAGGCGGGCTGGGGTACACTCGATGGGTCATTATGCGCAGGGCAAGGGAACGATCAGCATTGCGAAATCGCGGGGAGGGGCAATATGGGGCAGGGGTACAACACGCATTGGTTTACAGCGAAGGGGGATACATCCGGTGGGGCGATATGGGGGCAAGAGGCATTCAGTGTGGCATTGGGAGGGCGAAGGCTTTCAATTGGGTAGCGATAAGGGGTTGGGGCAGGGATACACTTAGTGGGCGATAGTAAGGACAGGGGCCGAGGTAAGAGGTTGTACAGCATCCTGAGAAAGAAATAAAACCTGCAGACATAGTTGGGCCATCTGGACCGATCTGGCAGCTGGTGACGGGGTTGGGGGGGGGGGGTGCAGCTGTAACAGCCATGGCCACAAGGGGTGGTAAAATGACATAATTGGCTTCGAATGGTGTACAAGTGATGACTCTGATGACCACGAGTCAATAGGACGGGGGAACGTTCTCCAACATTGGTGTGTTAATAATTCCTCTGCTCTGCTGATGGTCCTGTGAAGGGTAGCATGGCTCTGGGGTGCACAGGATTGCAGGGACATGATCTGTGATCACACACAAGTATGGGGAGGACTGGGATGGGTGGGGTAAACAGAAGTCAGGTGTCCCTTTCAGTTCGTCAATCTCGTGGCAGGGATTTCCAAACGGAGGAAAGCACATTCTTTTTCCGATGAAAGGGCGTTTGTGTGGTGTTTGGTGGCGTAGACGAGGTTATGAGTGAACGCGGGCATGAGTAGAGCCAGTGAGCGAAAAGGGCATTGCAGAGTTAAGCGGGCGCAGGGTTCTGTGAATCATTCTGCGGCGCTTGTGGTTCAAGACCACCACCACAGCATCCAGCGGTCGGGTAGCGGGGGTTCCTCTCTGGATAGTGCCATTTATTGTAGGGCAGGGCTGTTGCTGGGTGTGGTGGTGGTGGGGGAGGGGGTAACAGAGGAGTAGTCGAGAGGGGTGCAGGTGAGTACATGCCGTCGACAACTATCGGTGACTCTTCAGGAGTGTCGACAGAAAACCGCGGCGATGTGGCGGATCTTCAGAATTCGTCTGGGCAAGAGTAGGACGAGACTCGATGTCTTCACTGGACGTCTTCATCGTGGGTTGAAACGTGAGTTTTATCACTCTGTATGGCGTTCACACTTAGCAAAGAGAGGGGTAGTGAGATATGGGAAGGAAAGTATAGCTGACAAAGGAGTAACTGCCGCTTAATTAGGTGTGCAAGCAACGGCAAAAAAGGAAAATGAAGATAAATAAATTTAAAACTCACAAAACCGAACAAAATAAAGGTCACGTATAAAATCGGCATCAGATTAGACGAGATGAGTTCGTCATAAGCAAGCTAGGAAGCGTTTTTAAAATATGCCCGCTGGGTTGGCATTACTGAGACCGTGATAATGTTCACAGGAGGAGGTTGACCAGGAAGCGAGATCCGTCTGCTGAAACAACACCAGGGAGTGTGGCCTGGATGTTGAGAGCAGAAGCAGGATGTCAGGGTAGCCAAATGCCATCTCCACCCAGCCGCACCTTTTCCATCAAGTGAATACAAGCCTGAAGATCCATGCCGAAATCGACAAAGATCCAGTCGATGCCCTCTTTCTTGTACTCTTCTTGCTCAAGGACGAACATGTGGTGGTTAAAGAACTGCTGCAGCTTCTCGTTGGTGAAGTTGATGCACAGCTGCTCGAAGCCGTTGAACTAGAACGTGCCGGCGGATGTGTTAGTGACCCCGAATGGTGCTGGCAATACACTCACTGGAATATGTTAAGATCGGCGTGCATCAGCCAAGCCTCTCGGCTGTTTCTATGAGATTAGACATAGGCAAGCACTACGATGTCAACGTTTTATCAGAGAACGCCCACAACCATCACTGGTGCACCAATGCCAACTTATCCCAAGATTATATCTCAGCAAGGTGCTATTGGGAAAAGTAATCCCTCAAAGTGGTCGGCTGGTTAGTCCCATAAGATTGCAGTGTATGTACTACATCGACATCGATGAGCCAGTTGATGGTTGTTAGTGTTTTCCATCTGGACTACTCTATAACTATACACATGCTGCATCCACAGTCCACACTCCGTATCACTGTTAATGTTTGGTGCCCAGACTGTGGGATCATCAGGACGTTCTGGAAACTGCGAGCTATTGCATGAAGTACGCTGAACGTTTACACAAGCAGACATCGATGGCTGTCGCCTGGTCCGCGGCAGACTGAAGGCGGCTGTCTGAAACATTATCTACGTAACATATGCATGCTGTTGTTAGACACATCGCTTTTTATTTATGCTGATGTCAGTTCCACAGTCTGAAACTATAAACTACAAAGTCATCATGCCATTTCCAGTTGGGCGTACATCTACGTTGTCCTGTTCTCGCAACAGACGTACAACACATGCTCTACTGAAGTGCAAGCTGGGTTACGCCGCATGCCGCCTCCGCCGTCGCCTCTCCGAGCTGAACCTGCAATTACCTTCTCCATCAACTCAATGCAGGCTTGCAAGTCCATTCCGAAATCGACAAAAATCCAATTAATACCCTCCTTCTTGTACTCTTCTTGCTCAAGCACAAACATGTGGTGGTTAAAGAACTGCTGGAGTTTCTCGTTGGTGAAGTTGATGCACAGCTGTTCGAAGCCGTTGAACTGGACGGTGTGCGGGGAGCGTTAGACAGCGCATGGTTATCGGCGAAATGATCGGTCAGACTTGGAGGTCTGCCAGGATGGCCGTAGTTTGATCAGGCTAGCCATGACAGTTGGGGATGTGGAATGTATGTGATCAGAGACGTGTCGTAGTAGATGAGATTTATTGTTGTAAGGTTTGCCAGTTTTCTGGTCCAGGTGTAGCTGTAAAAAGGTGTCATTGGGGCTCGGGTGAATTCATGGGAAAATCCGCTACAACGTACGACCTGTGGAGAGAGTCAGGAGACATTTGGTTATTGTGTCGGAGAAGACATTTGACCAGAGACAAACATGGGCCTGGAAAGGTCATAGTTGGTCAGTATCGGATAGGGGCTCACCAACAAGAGTCGGATAATTCCAATATCGCTCGGATTTCGGACTTGTTTCAAACTTCTTTCCCCTTTTACTGTATTTCACTCATGTACAATACTTCCCTTTCGGTGTGCAAAGCAGCTTTTAACTGTCCAATACAACTTCCACCATCCCTTTCTCTTCTGCATGATGCATGAGGCAAACATCAAACTTGAACTCTAACTTGAAGCTTAAATGGACATTCCCACCTTAACATTAGTTTTGAGTTGAGATAGCCAAGTTAGTGGCTATGTAGTGAAACTTAGGAAGGTAGCATTTAAAACAAATATTATCTGGTCTTAAAAGAAAGAAAGAAATCTGGTCTTAAAAGAAAGAAAGAAAACTGCTTGATAACCAGTTGGAGTGGGCCTTAGTGAGGCCCATCCTTATTTGGTTGTTGAGTTTCGATGACATCATCTCTCGTCACCGCCTTGTGTACCTGTTTCAAGATAAGCCTTGAGGGTCTTGTTTGTTTTGATTTTCTATGATAACTAAGTTCAATGGATCCGTGATGTGTCACGCCTTGCTGGCATTAGACTATATCGGAGCTCGGTCAATAGATGCTCAATTTGTAAAAAGTAAAATGACTTTTTGATTAGAGAAAAATCAAAGTTGTTTGAAGCAGGACTTACTTTATACTTTCGACCAAAAACCTTTTTATTTTTGACAATTTTCAGAAAGGTGGGAATGTCCCTTTAGCGTCCAGCTACCTACACATGAGCCCTTTGGCAAGTCTGAGAGCTAACTCACGTCGAAGATCTCAAAGCCGGCAATATCCAGCACACCGATGAACCGATGGCGATGCTGCTTGGTGTCCAGAGTCACGTTGACCTTCTTCACCAGCCACTTGAACAGACGATCGAACATCGCCTTGGCCATGGCACCGATGGAGTAGTTGACCTGCGGGTCGGTCGATTTGGTCAGTAGCTAATAGCAAACATGGAAGTCGTTGGGTTTGGTGAGCAGAGTGGAACTGAGAGTCTTTTGCTTTGGTCAGCAAAATGTTAGCTGAGAGGAACAAGAACAGAATGCATTTTAGCTAGCACAATTTCTGATAGATTGTATGAAGTATCTTAGGATCTTTGTCTTGAAAATGACCTCTGAAGCATTTTAAATCAGCGTGGTTTTCATTGGATCGAGTAGTGGTTGTAAATATCCCATGAAATGAAAGCATCGAATTAGGTACAAGTATAACCAAATACCGGGCAATATAATGTGAACTTGAGCTAGAAATGCGCCGACGGTCCTAGGTGCAAGTCCACTGACCTGGTTCTTGTTGCGGCCCTGGGTGACGAACTCGTTGCCGACCTTGATCCTCGGCTTCAGCAGGTTGGTGTACAGCATGTTGCCGTCGACACCAATCAGCTTGGCGACGCACTCACCCTCCTGTAGGCGGGACAGACGCGTCGGGGCGTCAGCGCTGGCGGCGTCACCTCGGCCGCTAGGGAGTCGACGGTGCGCTCTCGAGACAGCGACGTCGCTAACAGTTTCATTCTTAGCCGACAGCAGTAGTTGGCTATATCAAATGCAAATAATCGAAGAAACTATACTATATTTGGAGATGAATTATATCAGAAGTTATGCTATTTCTTAGTCCATACATTCATACAAAATTATATTGCTATTTTGCCTGATGAGCACCATATTTCTGGTGATCACCGACTTTCGATATCGTGAATGACAGCGGCCGCCATATTGTCACAGTACTGCAGGGCGCCGCCATATTGGCTGAACTCACGGAGGTGCCGTCGGCCTCAGCCTGCTCTTCGCGACCCTTCTGCTTGAACTTCATCTCTCCGATGTGCATGACGGCGGCGGTGATCTTGTAGATGTCCTTCTTCTCCTGCTGGCTGAACTGCAGGACGTCGAAGGCGGTCTGCGGGGCGGCAAGGGCTCGGTCAGATCAGGTCACGGCAGGGCACACGGCGAGGTGATGTCATAATTCACAAGGAAAGAGATAATCTGCACATTGACGGGGACATAGGTATGCCGTCCTCTTATTTATTAGTGGCAATATTTCTGAGCAAGCTCGATGGTAGACGTTTGTCGCAACGAAAAAGAAGGTCTTAAAATAGAGGTTGACCTTTTGTTGTCTTGTCTGGGAGATTGATGATGCATTAGCACTGGTCACCATTGCTGCAAGTGTATAGGAAGATAGGAGTGGCGTTCTTTCTGAGACTAATCTAAACATCAGCACAAACCCTGAAAATCTGTCAGGTTAGTCGAGCAAGCCACGGGTTAGACGTTCGCATGCGCTCTGCGTTTTCCCGTGATATTTTCTCTACGTATGCTTCCAATGCACTGTACGCTTCACATGTGTTGTCTGAAAGTCGAGAGTATAAATCGGTGCAGCTTACAATATAAGCTTGATTTGGGTCATGTTCTACATACTGTGTCGTGCACGAGCGTTGTGTCTCACGACACATACTGCATTTATCTCCATCACTAGCTAGGTACCAACCCAGCTACGCTGCTGTCAGTCGGACAAGGGCCAAAGTCAAACGGCTCACCTTGCGCTACTAAAGGTCATCAAATCTACGAAGTTTCCGTATACCGATGGGGGTGCGGCTCGCAAATCACCATTTATGGTCGCAAACTTCTATGTAACCAGCAAAGTCAGAGTTAGCCAGATGGCTAAACCTGCATCATTCCTGGTGAATCTAATACGAAGGGTCTACCTCTGAGGACCCGTACGACCCATCTGTAACTACTTGTGCTGCTACGAACTACTTCCGAGTCAAAATTTGCTGTTCTGCTGCACTCGAGTGCGTCTGTCGGCCTATCTTACATCGGTGAAGCCCATCTCCTCGGCGTCATCCATGCCCGGGATGGTGGTTTTGCCCTGGGACACGTAGTGGTACTCGTAGATGTCGTTGCTGAGCAGACAGGACGCTGCGGAAGGACGGACACCACGGCGTCAGCGGGACGCTCGCGGCACGGTAACGTCTCCGGTGACGAAACGCCGTACCTGCTAGTCAGTCACGGATCTGCCGCTTTTTCGGGGTCGAGTTATTGAGAGTAGTTCACTGATGAGGTCGTGTACTAAGGAATGTACTAGTAAGGTAAATACTTGGTGTGTGACGCTCTTCAGGGTAGAAAGTGGGTGCTTTCGAGTTTCGATGCAGGCGTTCACTGCATGTGTCAGCAGATGTCTTCATGGATGTGTGTATTTGTTTCTGATTCTTCAAACGTGTTCGTGGGAGGATGCCTTTCTGAGAGCGGCGATAGGTGTGTCTGGCGTCTCCGAAATGTGCGTAGTCTGTTGATGACTGCCATGCGTTTCACCATTCGAGTCAGGCAAGTGGGTGAGTGAGTCAGTTTGAAAATTGAACAAGAGCAAAATGCAGCGTTAACATGGTGAAGCTCGTGAGTTCGGGGAGGAGAAAGCAGACGGCGCATTAATGCAAGCAAATAGCTGTGAAAACTCAGCCGGCGGCAGACACGTCGGCAGCGAGGCTGGCAACCTGCAGCGGAAGCCACCGGGCAGAAGAGGAGCGGGCCATGCCAAGTCACAGAGTGCAGACGCTGCAACGTGAGGCGGTCAGTCGGAGGCCATCCAGCTGAAGCTCGCAGGGAGTTAGAGTTAGACGTGAGTTGGCCACGGAGTGCAGGCGCGGTGCTGCTCACTCCTGACGAGTGGTCTCTCCCCGCCCGGGGTCACGAGCTCCCCCACACTCACGTCGGTGAAGCCCATCTCCTCCGCGTCATCCATACTGGGAATGGTGGTCTTGCCCTGGCTGACGAAGTGGTAGTCGTAGATGTCGTTACTGAGCAGACAGCTCGCTGCGCGGGCGGCGAGAGCGGTCACCAACGGGTTTGAAATGGGTCGGAGGGGAGCAGTCGCTAAGCTAGGTAGGTGCTGAAGGAGTTGAAAGTTGAAACAGGTCGGAGAAGGAGCCGTCAAAGAACTACCACATGAGTTCCGAAACCGGTTGCATACCTTTTGAGGTGGGACGTCGGCGGAAGGATTTGGAAGAAAGTGATTTAGATCCTGGTATAGTTGCAAGAGGTTGAGGCTGTACGGCAGTGATGGGTACTGGGCGGTACTACATTACATCTAATACGATAGAACACCTGAAAACTAATGATGCTTGTCAGGCTGTCATGTTTTACCTTTCTAATGTGCATGTCAGGTAAGAGAAGAGAATCTGTCAAAAGATAAATATCCCATCTATAATGATGCTATTGTTGCTTTCCGCCAGAAAAAAATACTTCAATTTAAGAAATAATTCTGCTTTCATTTCTCCTTCACCCACCCGTCTGGCCTCTACGTTTTTTTCCTACGGCGGAATCTGGAAACTAAGACACTGACCCAGATACAAATATGTCTACCGTTGCGTTTCAGAATCTCCCACAACTAAAACAAAGATGGCGTCTTTTGCAGGTCCGAATCTCCCGCGACGCCACCCAGCCAAAATGGCGGCCGCGCGGCGGCACGTGACATTGTGCGCGACTCACGCTTGAGGTCGGGGAGGGCGTCGGACATCATCTGGTAGAAGATGTGGTAGGAGCGCTCCAGCGGCTGCTGCGAGATGACGCGAGCCTTCTCCAGCAGGTAAGTTTCGATATCAGCACCGGCCAGCTTGCCGGCCACGCCAAAGTGGATACGGATGAACTTTCCCTGTGGTGGAGAGGGGAGTGGTTAGAACAATTGCAGGTTTGGTGTTTGTGTTGGTACTCGAAGATAAGGTGGGGGGATAAAACCATTGACCACGTCTGACTCAACTAACTGGTATTACTGTTACTGTATATCGCATAAGGTTAACTCAATCGCGTTCTAAGGAATAAAGTTATAATACAACACTGCATATTTATAACATCCACTTCGCAGCCCTTCAAAGTATATTAGCGCTCATCAAAACTTCTTGAAATAACTGCGCATGCAAGCACTCTAGCGCCCGATGAGGTACCACTGACAGCTCAACCCCAGTCACCTTTCGACCAGGGCAGCCCATCAAGCTTCCTGGTTAGCGGAACCTTTTCCTCCCTTGACACCAGACAGGCTCTGCTGTCGCCTACAACTGGATGAACATGATGATGATGTGACTCACGAAGCGGGAAGAGTTGTCGTTTCGCGTGGTCTTGGCGTTGCCGAAGGCCTCCAGGACGGGGTTGGTCTGGACGACCTGGTCCTCAAGACTGCCCTTGCCGTCATCCTTCTTCTTGGACGAGGCGCCGACGGCGGCGAAGTACGCGATTACCTTCTTGGTGTTCTCAGTCTTTCCCGCACCGGACTCACCGCTGGGGGTGGGAAGGGATTGTCGGGGGTTAGAGTCTGTGGTTGGCGGACAGTGGTGGGAGATCTGAGTTTGGAGGCTGGAAAGCAGAAATCGGTCAGAGGTTGCGGGCTGCCAGTCAGATGTTTGGTAGGATGGTCGTGTTGGAGGGAACAGAGCAGGGTGAATGAAGGAGCTTAGCGGATATACCTAGTGAGGAAGAATACGATGTGTCGTAGGGATTTTTTTTTTGGGGGGGGACGTTGAGAGTGAGAGGATGTCAAATACAAATATGACTGCAGTTATAGCACTGGCTAAACAGTCGCTAATGCGTCTTTAAAAGTAACTTCTTGTAATATTTGTTCTTCTATTTCGAAATGTTCCTTCGTTCAGAACAGTTTAGTTAATGAGACAACATGGTGTAGATTGATAGTTCAATCCAGTTCAGGGTGCATTGTCTTAGTGAGACTTAGCGATTCCGGTGCTGAATCGCTCCAGAAGCTGAACGTGATTTCACACTTGAGGTTGTGGTAGTGACGCGTCGCTCTACTTACGAATCAGCATAGACTGGTTCTCGCATCTGAAAAGGAAAAAAAGTGTTTTAAATGACTGTCTTGCCCATATAGTGCGAATGACATAACATTAATGATTGGTTTACTATTTCGGTGCTTGCATGGTTTAATTTGCTTTTGCTATTCCTTCGCCACGTATCTACCTGCATGCATTCATTTTCAACCATTCATTTATTCATTCATTCAGAGACCAAGACGATGATTATTGTTAGCCAAAATTGATTTAGGTATACCAAACGTGGTAAAACTGACAAACTCCTGTATTTAAAGGAGCCACTGTTCTGCTGTTGGTTCTCGGGGATAACGTTTTTCAGATTGGAGTTGCATTCTTTTTGGTTGCGGTGCACAAAATATAGGTATGTCCAGCCGAAAACTTATTAAATATACATTTATAACCGCAACCTGGCCTCGCCGAGCCTCATCGCAGAGTTAAGTCATAGCATTCAACAAGAATACGATCCTCCAACCCTAAGTTATTTGCTGCTTTCTTTCATCAAAGCACCAGAAATTGTTCTGAAATTTAAAATGTTTTTCTTGACTAGGTTCGAAAAACTGTTGTGCAACGCGTCCTCATGACTGCCAAATTTCGGCTCCGTTTCGTCCACCGACGTGTCTGGCGCGGTCGGTCCGTGGGTTAGGTGCATGGCACCGTCGTCCGCCGCGGCAGCCAAGCCGCCGAGAGTCGGCGACACGTGCGACAAAAATAGCTCGCGAAAGCCGAGCCGCGTCCCGCGCCAAATTTGGCGCGCAGTGACGGCGGCGGCTGGGACTTGGTAGATGGAAATTGGTGCAGAAATTCTCCGACTGGTCATGTCAGTGCAGCAGTGCATCACTACCTGAGGACACTTGGGACATTGCACTTCTGAATTTTCAGCCATTCATAATATGGTCCCATGTCTCAGTACACAGACTTGGATTTGTCCCTACTACTTTTGAACCATGGCGACGCCGCTGCGAAAGGCAGTTGACGAAAATTATAATTGTTGATGATATTGGTGTGACTGAAACAGACAGATTACACTAGCGGACCCCGGGACTGTCTGGAACATGGTCCCTGCCCAAAAGACTGGAATTGTACCGATAATTGACACTTATCCTGATTCCAAAGAGCATCGGAACAAAGCTTTCTATGAAAAGCTTGCAACAAATTGGTTCTCCGATTTATAGCGAAATATAGCGGAAACTATCGACATTTATAGCGAAATATAGCGGAAACTATCGACATATAGCGACATATAGCGGAAACTATCGACAACGCAGCGACATTTGATCGGGGTCCTCCGAATCCGACAAATTTGTCATACTTTCTTGTCAGACTTTGCCACCGAACCCGCTTACTTTCCCCCTCTTGATGTCTATCGCCCCCAAACGACTCATCACCTCTGCATCCGAATGACGTCTCTAACTATTACTCACTGGTCATCATGTCCATGTAGGCTCCGTCGGAGATGGCGAAGATGTGAGGCGGCACCTCATTACGCCTGCGGGCCTTGTAGATGGAGATCGCGCGGCTGGTGTAGATCGGGAAGCGTTTGTAGGGGTTGATGGCCACGCAGAAGAGGCCGGAGTAGGTGTAGATCAGCTTGATGTAGTAGCGCTGCCTCAGGTTGTTGAGCACAGACGCGTCGTTGAGATAAGTGAGGTTCGACATGTCCTCGCATTTCTCGTACTTGGGAGGGTTCACCTGACCCACCTGGTCCTTCTTGAAGTCCTTCTCCTGTGGGCGAGAGACGGGGCTGGTTAGCACAGAGGTTCGTCTCCTTTGAGAGGTGGCTGGTATACGAGAGTTTCTGCGCCTGAGACTTACTGCAACAGCACGTCAACACAAAACCACAATCTCGCTCAAACTATACGGATGCAGTTTGTGGGATCCTCCTTTAGAGCATCGGCTAGATGTATTTCTTATATAAGGTGAACGTGGCCAAAAGTGGTCACAATTCACAACACACACTATTGAGCGCGGCACAATGTGGCATTCCGCACTTCGAGTGATATTCTGCCGTGCAGAGGAACAACAACGTATGTCACGGTTTTCGGCCGATTGACATACGTGGTTCTTCGTGTGCACGGCATTGTGCTGTTCTGCCGCGGTTTGAACCCGGACCCCGTTTGCTGGAGCTCCGGCCTTTAGTCACTCTGCCATTCATGTCCCCGTCAAAGCCGAGAACCACGCGTCCTGTCGCTGACTCCAGGTCACGTGAGTGTCTGGGGATCAGTGGACAGTAACTCTGTCCTACTGACCTCTCCTCCGGGCAGCTGGACGGTGACCATCTCTCCCTTGGTGCCCGTGATCTTTGCCCTGTACGAAGGCATCCTTCTCACACGGAACCCAGCAGGCGGTCTTGGTATCGAACGGCTTCGTTTGGTCGATACGCTTCTGCTCGAGGGACACATACCTGGAGGGGGAAGGGGGCACGTGTCAGGTCAGATGCGGGCATGTCAGCTGGAGGGCTCGAGGGACACATACCTGGGAGCGGGGACGGGCTGGTTCGCAGGAAGTCAAGCCAGAGGTTTAAAAACCATAGTAAATTAATAATGATTGCAATTTTACATCGAATGAGACACAAGTGGGAGTGAAGAAGCATTTTATCGGCTGGGGATAAAAAATTTTGAAAGTGCTTGCAATTTTATTTAAACGTTTGAGGGGAGTTTGTTTGGTAAGGAGGGAACATAGCGTAGGAAGCCGGGGGGCAGGTGGGGCAGCCTGCCCCCAACTTGTACGGATTTTAACATTAACGCCTATGGACGGTGCATGGAAAAGAATCGACTTCAAAATGCCTTTTGCCCCCCAACTCCAAATGAGTTCCTAAGCTGGGGAGGGAATAAAATGTCGGGATGAAATAATCCGGTGGGCAGATTGAAATTGGAGGTGTGGCCCGCTTAAATGTACCAAGTAAAAAATAAATGGTGTAGATACTTATAAAATTAGAAATCAAGGGAAGAGGATTGCAAAAAAATGACAAAGCTGTATTGCCATATGATATTTGAATTATAATTAAAGAAGAAATAAGTATAGCCTGGATAACAAACAGATTAAGTGTTGTGCTGTTGCGGGAGAACATTGGTAATGTGTTTTATCGGTTTCAAATTTGATCATTTTCAAAGCATTAGTGCGATCATTTGACAAAGCTACTTTTACTGTAAACAATGGGGATATTATCACAAAGTTGGTCGGTGTTCGCACGTACTGTAAGGCACGGGACAGGTCGAGTCAGGTCAGACGGGTGCTCACAGGCGCAGACGGGGTCCAGGTCAGGTCAGGTCAAGTCAGGTCAGATCCATGCTCACTGGTACGATGACCGCTGACGGGCCTAGGTTAGGACAGTTTAGGGCAGGTCAGACTCGTACTCACAGGTAACGTGAATAGTCTTAGTCAGGTCAGGTCAGGTTGATATGCTAAGTCATCAAGTCTGGGTCAGTTCCGGTCATGTCCGGTCAATACTCACAGGAACGGTGACGGGTCCGGGTCGTCAGCCGGGTTGGTCTTCTTTGGTGGAGCGGGCATGGCGGCGACCCTTTAGCTCGGTGGTTGACAAACGACACGAGTCTGACGGCTTCGACTCAGACCAGACCCGACGCTAGGACTGGAGACCTCCCTGCCGGTCACACACAGGGGGAACAACGTTAGCACCGGCTGGCGCGGGTTCGAATCCCACCACGGGCAGAGTATTCACCGATCGTATCTCCCTAACCCGTGCGGTAACCGTCACCGAGCACCTCCGGCTGTGTCCTGCTCCGAGTCCGCGACAACTGGTGCTCGGCCGCTGGCGACCGATCGAGGTCACCACCGCCGCCCCGTCACCCGATCCGGTCCGCTAAATTTATCCTCGGGCGGCCGGGCGGCCGGCGCGGCGACATCGTTGACAGGGTGCCAAGGGGACCCGGCGGCGGCGACGGCGACGGCTCCCGAATTACCGACGGCGGGGCCGGTAACCGACACCGCCGGCCAAAGGTGGGCCCCGGGGACACCCGACCGACCCTCGGACTCAGCCGCTCATCTATACTGTAATGCGCTAGAAATACGTTAATGATAGGAGTAATTATTTTAACAAGTTTTCAAAAAGTAACAAAAAAACAAGTTTTCAGCAAGTCATTGCAGTTTAGAATTTGTTTTCAACCCAGTCTTTGGATTTTTCCCAGTTCTTGGTATACTTGCTCCATATAAACTGGTCCATGGGAAGCAAATAATTGTTAATTTAACAATTGTATTGTATGATATGAAAATATGCAGGGAACATGAATTTGCACCAGCACAACAATGATAAGTTTTGAACTTAGTAAGATTTTCACAAGTTACTGGCGCATGTCGTAAGTCGTTATATTGAGGTACGGTATTGGTTTTCCAATAATCTTTTAACCCATTAAAAATAAAAGGGAAAAGGGTCGATCTGCGATCTCCGAGACAGTTGTCGCAACGGACTTTGTTAGGCATAGTAGTTTATTTATTTATCGCAGAGGTCGACTAGAATACATTTAGTTAAATGTGTGTAATAATTTGTTTGAACATATTTAAGTGAACAGGCGGCATCGCCTATGTCATAGAATGGATGCATTACTATTGGAATACCGAAAGGGTCTCAATAAATGATGCATCACAACCAGGGTCAAAATCAAAGCGTATTGTTGGCTTTGTGGCCATTGCCTGAAGTTATTATGATTAAGTTATATTACAAACTAGATTGGAAGCTTACGAACGTGAGAAAATCATGTACCAATCTGCTTCATGTGAAGTTTTCACACAAATAATATAACAAATCAAAGATGGAATGAGAGAAGTATATGTGGTAACAAAGTTATTTTAGGGATCATTGTAATTGAGCTCGAAGGTGTTCGATACCAATAGAAACTTCGATGCACTTGGTTGCTTTCTGATGCTCATACAATGTTGTAACACGCAGATCTAACGGATGCTATGGAGAGAAGGAAAGCTTTGATCTGATCTAATCCACAGCTATGCATGCTTTCAGCCTTTCATTTGTCTGTATTCCAAATTATAATGATCATATACTAAAGCTTGTAAATTATTGCTACACAATATGTAAGCAATATAATCATCAAACATGTACACAAACTCATAAAGAGTTACCTATTCCTGAAAGCATGGGCTTTGTCCCATTTGCTGTGTCTACTGGTGTGTTAGTCGTATATGCTGCAGAGGATCAAGCTATATCTATTACGTACTGGTTAGATGGGGATACCTTCTCCTCGCACACAATTTTTGGTTCCAAAGTTGTTAAATCCCTTCAATTATTGTATTTACTGCTTAGCCTTGTACTCAGCTTTGTTTTTATTTGTTACTTGAGTGTGATGGACGCATTTATACAATACAAATATTTATACAATTAGTTGTCACTTACCAATTGGTAAGAGTAGGTAGTTATCACCAAGTTTTTAGTTATAAGACAATAAATCCTGTAACGTTTTATATGAATTAACTTTGCGTATTTATAAGAAGAAGCATTACAATGTTTGCATAGACCATAGTCCCATGTTAACAATTTTCCCGCAAGCTTGATCCCACAATGTATCACTACAATTTCAAACCGCTACCTTCTACGACAACAACAAAGCATTCGACACCCGTCGCATTGGACAGCCATGCAACTGTCCTGCCATGTTCCACTTTCCCGAGCCTAAAACTGCTCTAAGACGACACAACTACGTGGACCAGGCCCCGCAGAGCCAACAGGCACCCGCACACTGGTCCAGGGTCTACGCGCTCCGTAGGTCTACCACAAGGCTGCGTCGCTGCACCACTACTGTACACCACTGTTCGCTCGGCGCGGCGCCTCTCCGAGGGCGGCCTGCGGGAGCTGCACGGTATCGCACTCGCCACCACCTCGCACTTACGTTCGGGGACCGGTTCTGTGACTTCTGACCGGGACGGCGGTGGCTTTATAGCCTCAGGACACCCGACACCCCGGCCGGCCGACCCGACAGCCGGCGGCGATTCTCTCGCGGGCGCTGATTGGTCGACGCGCTGGTCGCCGGCCGTACGCTAACGCTGAAGCCGACCAATCAGCGGCGGCGTCTCTGTGGCGCGGTGTGTCAGGTCGGTGGAGGAGCTTTGACAGTCGATGGAATGGACGGCATTTGGGCCACCGGTGCCCTTGTGGGGGCTGGCCGCCCCTAGACGGACGGTTCACCGGCCAGACTCAGAGGTCACGCTCAGGTCAGCAGCGGTGACCGGTCAGGCGACAGCGCCGGTCAGCTCATACGGCGACCTTTAATGGAGCGCTCGCAGGGCTCCAGCGGCCTGGAAAAAGCGCTGAGAACTGGACGTCTGGATTGTTGCAAAATGCGTCATGAATCGAGTGAACTGTCGTCGCCAGAGAAAGTGATGGTTGTAATGGTTGTAAATTATGGTTATTCGGTGTTCCCCTTCGTTTGAACGTATGGAACTGCAACTTAGCCTGTGTTTATGCGAAACATGTTAAACGAGCCGATTGCTATGCAAATATTTTGTTGCGTATCCGAGGACTATAAACCCTCGCCCTGGTGGTGGGGGTCATTTTGACCCCTTCCCTGAGGTTTTCCAGAATGGCGGAAAAACGGCGGCGCGCAGCGCCTCACAAATTTGTACAGCTGTTTGAACATGAATTGCCCATACTTTGTCAACAAATTGACTTCAGGTCATCTCAGGTCAGGTCACCAGGTCACGTCAAGTGACCTTGCCTCCCAAAATGTTTGTGATCGTGCCATATCCACAGTTTGTGTCCGAAAGATTTGAAACTTGCAGGATTTCATAAAATCATAAGTACCTACAGTTGGTTCATCTTGTTTTTTTTTTGCATCGGTGACCTAAGATCAGGTCATTTTCCTGACCTCCCATTATAAGTGAAAGGGAAAATAAACAAATGCTTCCTTTTCAGACAGAATGCATTGGATCAGGCTAATTCTTTCAGAATCATGTTATTTTCGCATATTCTGGATGACCAATGTGCAATTGATGCTTACTGATCTCTACAAGGTCATCTGAAGTCATCAGCTTTTATTTGTTAATAACTTTTGATAGAAAAGAGAATGATACTAGCGGATGACACCACTGTGTTCGTTTCATCTTTCTGGGTCGCCCCATATGCAACATGACCTACCTGGGTCACCAAGTGACCTTGGCCTGAGGTCAAATTTTGAAATTGACCTTACAAGGTCACCTCGTAAATGTTTCAAAGCGCCTCGAAGATACAAACACGATGGTGTTAAAATAGTTGCTCTATCATTTTTAGATAAAAAGTTATTCAGGAAAACAAATTCTACCCAAAACTGCATTTTTGACCTTCGATGACGTCTGGAGCCTAAACTGTTGATCTGATTTCAATTTTGAGGACAGCCATTGCGAATGTATTTTTGATGAGCTTGCTTTTTGTTTCTGTTTGTTCCTAGCTAACATAGTTCACGAGATATACGGGGGTTGTTCGAAGCGAAGTCCAAAAGCTGTGAAATTTGAGCTTTGATGACCTTTGGAGAACTCAATATTGACCTTAGCTAAAAATGTTTTCTGTAACTTCAAATGTACATGTTGAGAGCTTTCGATTATTTAATGCGTTTTTCTATCCCTTTTCGTTTTCGAGTTAGAGGGAGGGTCATTTTAATTTGACCCCTCATGGCGAAGTTGTCTCGGAGGACACCAAGGCGCGGGTTAAGCCAGTTATTTTTTAAAACTGTTTAAGTTGTGTGTTGCGTGTTTTACAATATTACAATACTTCATGACCAGAAACACAATTTCACCATTATATCTTTTTTTGTTATTTAGTCAAGTGGATAACCATAGGCGGGAAAGCCAGCTGTGCCAACGTAAAAAATCCGAGCAGCGGTCTCAATATATAGTCATAGTGTAAATACTATAGTCTTTAGCATTTGCACTATGATCTTGGAATGCCCCAATTACCTTATTGTTGCCAGACTTACGCCTGGATTCCGAAGTTGGATCTGGGATCCGAGTGAATCCCTCGACATAAAATGCATGACGATTCTGAATCCCAGTGGATCCCTCTGCGTAAAATGCATGAAGATAGGGTTGTATACAAAGGAATGATCAATAACATGGCAGTAATGTATATTTAAATGGAAAAGTCGAGACAAAAAGGAATGAACTTTCACCGTTACGGCATCGTCAGATTCAAAATTTAGCAAACAAAATTGTCTCGCGGTTTTGAATCTGACGATGCCGTAACGGTGAAAGCTCAATGCTCATTCCTTTTTGTCTCGAATTTTCTATTTATATATACATTACTGCCTACTATTGATCATTCCTTTGTATATATTCTCATTCATCATGGCAAAATCAACCATCGAACACATTAAAAGATGGGGTTCTCCTGGATTCATCGGCATAAAATGCTTCAGGATCTGGGATCTCAGTGGATCTCTGATTTATTCGAGGCTCAGATCTTGAAACACAAGATGCAGGGACTGACATCAAAATTTATAGTTTATATTTTGCCTATGAAGTATGTACTATGTATAAAACATGTATATAATAAGTACCTGCAAATTACCTTCTACCTTTTGGGCAAACATAGAGATTGTAATGAATCATATCTTATTATATAACTAACAAGAAGTAGGACCTTCCGGTGTGCCTGGATCCCGAGGTGAGATCTGGGATCCCAGTTGATTCCTCGGCATAACATATACTAGGACCTGATTTGTTAGTAGATCACTCAGTTTATTGTGTACGTATCGGGTGCCCAATGTGGATCCCGGAACACAGGACACAGAAATCCGGATTTCAGCTGGATCCCGGGATCCAGACACATTTCTGCTTGTTACGAGCAGTTTTTTTCGTATCATGCTTCATTGAAAGTTTGTACGGATGTGTGCGTGCGCGCAATGTGCATGTGCACGCGTTTATTTTATTTATTCACAGCAATTATTTGTCGATTGACTTCATAATCGCATTTCATTCTGCAGCAATGAATTTGATTCTGGAGCAATGGATAAGTCGACGAGTCTTGTCCTAGGTCAGTGAAAACAAATAATCTGGTCATGTTTCATCGGCGTGCTATCAATTCAAAGGTATCCAATCGCTTGTTCACTGTGGGCGGGCAATGTTGTTAGAGCAAACTTGTGAGTTCTGGCGGTTCGGCTGAGGTCAATATTGAACTAGGGCTGGATTTCAGGATCGTGGGTAGGCAGTAGTCATCTCTGCAGGCGCCATTGGCTTAACTGGCTAGGAATGTCATGCGATAGAACAACCGCGTATGTCAATAGCCCGAAAACTGTGACATTCGTGGTTCTTCTTACGGGCGTGACGTCAGCTATGACCGATATTTTTCGGCGCATCGACATTTGTGGCGCGGCTTATGCATGTTTTTTTTTTAACATAAGCGAAGGAGTAAGATTGTTGCCCCTTTACTGTCAAAATAGGAGTGATTTAGGAGCAAAATGTTATTTAGATAAGGTGGAGACCTTGAATTGGTATTTCTTTTACGGCATGTTTTATGTAAATCTACTGAGCAGAATTTGCTATATAGTCTTTAACAAATGTATAGTTGTGATTGATTTGTATAGGGACAGGGGACGGCACACAGATGACGTCACCTCTACTGAGATGACGTCACCTCTACCTCTACAAGGGGGACGGCACCCAGATGACGTCACCTCTACTGAGTCTGACTCGGTCAAATTGCTTAATGACTACCTCCTTAATCCTTATAGGGCCCTGATCGTAGGGTTGCGTTGGTCTGCGATTTGGAGGTGCAAATATCACTGATAAGCTTAGCTTTCGGCTGGGAAAACATTCATGAGGCCACTCGGAGGCGGCTATTAGCCATATTTGAAAACAAATGAATCCCTTTATTTTGCCTCGAAGTTGTTTGTACCATCTCATGATAATTGTAATCATATCACACGGATAGTATTTGTGAACTGATCTGATTGCAATAGCAATATGGTATACCTTTCTCATCTCGATGCCACGCTGCGTCGATATATTTGTGAACGATTGGCGGTGTCTGCGCCGACGGTTCATAACAACTCCATCTTTCCGGGCACCCTGAGATTTGTGGGCGAATCGGCTGTCACATAATTTGATCTACAAAACAAGCCTGTCAGTAGCCGTGTTCTTTTTTTGAACGGCGGCTAACCTGTTTCATAAGATTGGGATTGGTGCTGGCTTGGCGATTCCTTACGGAACTTACATAACAAGAAACGCGATATGCATGACGTAACATAAGCCAGCACAACGTAATATACCGTGTAATGTGTTGGGTGGATTAACTCACCAACAATATGCCTCAGTTATGCCAGAAGCACATATTTCTGCATATAAATTCAGCATTTTGGCAGTAGGTTCGATTTTCGCTTTGAATAGCCCAAGCCGACCCTCTCCCCGCCTCCTACTGCCCTATCCGCCGGGAGGGGGCGTGTGTCGGGACCGTCGGGTCGGGACGGGAGCGGGGGAGGGGGGGAGGGGTTGTCGTGGCGGTACCGGGCCGATCGGTCGCCCGTCACCAGCCACAGCCTGACAGAGGCACGGCCGCCTCACCGGGCATACCAAGCGCTGCCAACCGGCGGCCTTTACTGGTGCCAACCAGCAGAGGAGGCGACCAGTCCAGTACTGAGAGGAGGTGCAGTGGCCGCCTTCCTGCTTGCGAGCTCGGTGACGGTGTGAGGACGGCCGGCCGGGAGTGTGGAGAGAGGTGATATGGGAGAGGAGAGGGAGAGACGGGGCTTAGGGAGAGGGGAGAGGGAGGAGAAGCGGGGAGAGGGAGGGGAGACGGGGAGAGGGAGAGAAGAGGGAGGTGAGGGGAGAGGGAGAGGCGGGGAGAGGGAGGAGAGACGGGGGAGAGGGAGATATGGGGAGGAGAAAGAGGAGTGGAGGGAGAGGTGAGAGGCGGGGGAGAGCGGGGAGAGACGGGGGTGAGGGAATATGGGAGAGCTAAGAGGGAGGGGAGGGGAGGAGGGAGACGGCGGGGGAGAGGGAGGGAGAGAGGGGAGAGGGAGATATGGGGAGAGAAGAGGGAGGGGAGGACGAGAGGGAGAGGGGGGAGAGGGGAGGGAAGCGGGGGAGAGGGATAGTATGGGAGGAAGGAGGAGGGTGGAGGGGAGAGAGAGAGGCTGGGGAGAGGGAGAAAGTGAGAGAGGAGAGAAAAGGGAGGGAGTGACAGGGAAAAAAGTGGTAAGGAGAGAGGATGAAAGAAAGCGGGAGGGAGAAAGTAACTGATTTCGACGTAACTTGTAATATATAAGCTTGTTTTGAGCACATTATTGTTAACGCTCAGCATATTTTGAGCTATGTAACTCCTGGCTGTTACCAGTCACTATGCAATGTTTTTAGGTTTGCGTCAGTTAGCTATATTATTTGTATTGTATGTTCACATAATTCCTATCAGGCTAGTCGTCGTATACAGACTTGTGAATGGATGAATTAATGTACTCGACTAATTTCCGTGATGTGGTTAACCCAGGTTTGGTCCATGTTAATGGTTGGGGTTCGCTGCTGCCTCACAATTCAGCGGGAAGCTCAAATTCGTTCCCTGAAACTAAACTGGGTATTTTCTGAAGTCCGAAGCATAGCTGGCTTATGTAACTTGGCATGTTTAACTAAGTAGGTACTATTATATAACCAGGTACATACAATGACGGATCTACAGACTCTGTAGACTCTCTCCGTGTGTGTGTGTGTGTAAGAGGGGGGGACATCTTTTTTGTTGCATAAAAGTGTTCATTTTTTGTCTGACTTAGACCGGTCATCTTATTTTAGTTTTCGAGATGAAAAAATGCCGTTTTTGTGGGAAAAAATATTGTTCTTTCCGAGGATTTTTTTGCCAGATTTTTATTTTCTCTCGAAAAAAAATAGAGAAAAAAAATCGGAAAAATACAAAAACACCATATTCCGTAGCATTTACACATAAATGTAATACTAACTTTTATCTTATAGCAACTTGCCGAGGCGTCAACGATAATTCTTCAGTGTGGGGGAGGGGGAGAGGTCGGCTGAAATGATAAAACAATATACCCTCATTTTGTATGCGTGTATTAACAACATTTTTCATGTGGATTTTCATGTTATAGTAGATATTTAGTTATTGAGCGGCGCATGCGATTTTGTTTCGGGTTTCCATGATAAAACCCAGAATTAAAGGCATACATTTGAAAAGTAATACATTTTTAGCCTTCTTGCCTTGTATAAGAGGATAATAGGCTTAAAAATGTATTCATTCAATTCAGCGTAACGACGAACCAAAGACGATGGCGATTGCTTCGTTTCGTTATGACAATGACTACCTAATACCTATGTGACGCCGCGAAGCAGCGTGGAAATCTTAGTTTCAGGTAGTGGAAAACGACATTTTCATATAAGAACCAGGCCGCAATTAAGAGCCAAGCCTCAGGTAACCCTTTTCCTGGTTGCACAGCTCGGTATGTTGAAAAAATATTGAAAAGAAGGTAGTTTTTCATATACATTAGCTGCGGATAGTAAATCATGATTGATGACCGGTGGCCTGATTGGTGACCGGTGACCGGTACATATCATAATAATAACTGTACCTAGACATATTTACCAAACTATAACAAACAACTGGCAATAGTGCAAATGGTTTGCAAGCAGCAAGACTCAATCAGAAAGACCTTTCCGCTCAGAAATGGTCCCTGTGGATCTGGGGGAGCCTGGTGGAAGATGACTTAGGGTCTTTGGTCCAGCAAGTTGGGCACCGCTGGAGCAGCTTCCGGGTGCCGATTTCCGCGTCCTTGCCTTCGCGTCGCCTTTTTCGGAACTCAGGATGCTAGCTAGCTTAACATGTAGCCTACTGGAAAGTTAATATATTATGAAGGGCCTGGGGCCAGGATTTACCGTCAAGGAGAGCCTCTACCAGACACTTGATGGAATTTATTTATTTATTTCCCTAATTTGTCATAGTAATTGCAAAACTTGTGCCATGGCACGATTTTTTCTTCATTTTTTTTTTACTTTGGATACTAGATCTTGACTGCTTTAGAGTCTATTTTTGCGATAAATTGTTATTTTTCTCTGATTTTGTTTTAGTTTTCCCAGTTTTCCCAAGATCACTGTTTTGCACGTTCAGCGTAGGGAACGCGCGGTGGGAGCATGCTTGTATTGAATGCCTCCCCCTCCCCAGATTCCTGCAGGGGTAAGGGCATTTGCCCCTGATGCCTCCCTGGATCCGCCAGTGGGTACATATATACTTACTATATAATCTAGAATCTAGGGGTATTCTGATGTCCAGGACATACCTAGTATATCCACCGAAGTTTGCATCGCAGCTCAGCTTATGTACTGGGTGGCAGAGAGTCCGTATTTTACCTGGATCTGAAGGATAACCGCATTTCAGGGATAAGTTTAGTTCATCAAGTTCACAATGGAGCTTACTCCATTGCCCTAAGTTTGAGTTATTTAACTCTCGCCCTGTTGGAGGTCATTTTGCCCCTCCTCCCTAAGGTTTTTCGGCAATAACGGGAAAACGGCGGCGGGCAGTGCCGCCAAATTGGTACAGCTATTCGGGCATTAACTGGCCACATTTTGTAAGACTTTTGATCCCAGGTCATCTCGGGTCAGGTCGCCAGGTCACGTCAAGTGACCTAACATCCAAAAATGTTTTTGGTCGTGTCAAAGCCGCAGTCTTTGTCCGAGAGATTTAACACTTGCCGGATTTCACAAGGTCAAAGTCCGTACAATTTTTTATGTTATATTTTGTAAATCGATGACCAAAGGCTTGGCTAATTTCCTGACTTACCCTTTGAATGGGACAATTTACAAATGTTTCCTTTTTCGGAGAATATGCATTAGATCAGGCAATCTATTTCATTATCAGGTCATTTAAGCCCATTTCTAATGACCAAGGTGTAATTATTGCTCGGTTGCTTTTGCAAGGTCATCTGAGGTCATCTGAGGTCATGAACACGTTTGTGCTTATAACTCCTGATAGAATACATATAAAGACGTGCGGAAGACACCACTGTTTTTTCCTCGTCGAGCTGCGTCTCGCCATATGCAACATGACCTATCTGTAATCTGGATCACTAAATGATCTTGACCTGAGGTAAAACAAAAATGAAATTGACATAATCAGGTTACAATTAATATTTTTAAAGCGCCTTGACAAGACAAACATGATGGCGTCGTAATTATTGCCTTATCTTATTAGATAAAAAGCTATTTGCGAAAAACAGTTTTGCCTAAAATAACCTTTTTACCTTTGATGACCTATGGAGGCAAAAACTATTGACCTGAGCTAAAATATATTGAAATTTTAGCAAATGCATTTTTCAAGAGCTTTTATTTTTCCCGTTTGTTCCTAGCTATCATAGTTCTCGAGATATTTGGGTGTGTTCGAAGCAAATTCCTAAAACTTGAAAATTTCCCCTTTGGTGACCTCTTGTGACCTCAACATTGATATGTCCCCCAAATACCCAGTAACGTCGAGTGTCCAGTGAAGTGAAAATGTTCTGTCCACTTCATCGACACCACCTCTGTCTCTGTATTTGTCTGTCGGTGTTGCACTCAGTGGAATCCAATGCAATTACTGTAGCCCTCGCCCCTGGTATCAGGGGCGAGGGCATTGATAGTTTCGTTAGATTTCACTGCGTGCAGCACCCACAGCCAGCACCGATGGACAATGCTGACATTGAATTAAACGGGTGCGCTTAAGCAAGGCTTTTTCAGAAAACTTTCAAGGCTAGCCTCCTTTTGACGAAAACAAACATCGCCCCAGAGAAATAAAGGGCTTATTCGAATAGTGCACTGAAAGGACTGCTACTTGCCATTTTCACGAAGGAATTATTCGCCGGGCGCATCGACATCGGTTGGTGTCGATGAAGTGGTCAGAACATATGCACTTCACTGTCCATGTCGAGAGCTTTCGAACGCTTTTTCCTCGTCTTTCTAGCCCCTTTAGTTTTCGAGTTACAGGGAATCATTTTGAACCCCTCCCTGTACCATGGTGAAGTCTCAGAGGGCCACCAGGGCGCAGGTTAAGCATTTCTAGGTATTACTTCATACCTTTGGTGTTTTGAGCTCGACTCGCAACAGACTCGCGCTCTAAGTGAAGAAAGATCATGATTGTCCCTATCATAATAAATCTGTTTGCACGGGTGTAGGATCCTTTTTATTGGGGGGTAGGGGCTCTAGCTCCCCTCTTTAACTTAGATTCAGCCCCTCCCAACTTGGACGAATAAGTGGGTGAAATCGGTGGTGAAAACCGCATTTTGTGGGTTTTGATGGTACTATAAGCAATTTTTCCCTGCTCAGTCCCCCAAGTTTTTATTGAGAAGCTACGCCCCTGTCCGTTATTCGAGTAGATAGATTTAACTATTTTGTTCTAGTCTATTGTTACTCTGTGAGTAATAGCTATTATTATTATCGAACTTTATAAACTTACAAATTCAAATGATCTTTATATCTTTCATTAAAAAACATGTGAAAATTTGTGGGATCATGGTGGTAAGCTGAGATAACAGATAAATCAAAGCAATCTGTAATGTTTCAATCGATTATTGGCAAGGGCAATTCTAGAACTTTAAACGTGGTGTCCACTTTATAAATATCATGTCTTGACCAGGGAAGTTTCCAAGTAGACTCAAAGATTGCTGTTCATAAGACAGCCTATTTATTAAATCAGGTGATTAGAAACCCCAATAGACCGCACATTATAGACCAAATTAGTATTCTTCGCGCTATATATCAAAAAATTGTTGAAAAAAGTAATCTCTGCATAATCCGGATTCATCGGAACCATGTGATCCAAAAATAACATAATTTGTCCCAACCAATTCGGATTAGGAAGGGTTTCTCAAGCGATCTCTATCATGTGGCCTTACCATCTGTACAGATAAATATAAACGGGGTTTGAATCAACAAAATAACTGGGTACTATCCTTAGCCTGGAAAAAAGGACCTATTCGAAACTTATGTGTTTTGATCATTCGCAATATATGTTATACTTAAGCGTTCATCCTCATATGGGTATCACAGTACATTACCTGGCAATCATAGACTCATACTTATCACAACCTTACATATCATGTGTAGAGCATACACAGGCGTCAAAATTCCAAAGCCTTGCGTCGAAAATAAACATTGGGGTTCCACAGGCTCTATTTCGGCGTCCACATCCTAGTGTTTATCCTATACATAAATGATTTTCCAAGATTTCACACTAAATTTACCGATCATTGCTTTATTTAGCCTGCCACGATTAAGCCTTATTCTTGTTGAGGGGTGATTTCAACAACATCTGGCGGTGCAAAGCTGGACTTAGACTACAGAACTTCCAAAATGGTATACGAATGTTATAAAAGCAAACAAAAGCTGTCTTGACACTTAATAAAACATTTTTCAAGATATATAATAATCTAAAGTAAATATAGACATCAATGTAATATTAAATTGTTTAAATGTGAGTAAAACACACAGAAACTGTGAAGTTATCTTTGTGTGTATATATTGATGAAGAGCTCAAGTGGCGAGTCACATTATGCACATTTCAAATATAATATAGTCGCATATAGGGATTATTAAGGAGTTATGTAAGTCGCTCTAGATATTTCCTTGGTCAGAAACACCGGTTTCTGTTGTATAATTCATTAGTTCTGCCTTACCTTAATTACTGCTGTCTGGTGTGGGGAAACGCAACACAATCACTTCTTAACAAATTGCTTATCCTGCAGACAGAAAAAATAATCAGTTATTGATAATCAAAACCAAAGACTAGTCCATTCAAATACCCAAGTATATCTATGAATGCTCAAAGATTCTTTAAATGTAAAATATTTGCCATTTCATCAGGCTATAAGTCTGCTTATATGTTGGGCAACTGGGAAATGCCCCACCAGCCATAGCCTCACTTTTTGAATTTACTCAGACCAAATCAAAGAGCCCAAGAGTATCCACGACATTTTGAAGCAAATATTCCCCCGCAAAGTATACGGACACGTACCACTGCATGGATAGACCAGCGTTTATGGATTCAATTGTTGCCCCCAGATTCCCCTTATCAAAACTCACTACCTATACCAAAAACAATCAAAGAAATCGCTAAAATCACATGATCTGTGAATTGAACTCCGCCCATCCTTTCGCTGCTTGCCCTCACGCAATGTCTGAAAAAAAAAACCTCACTTTCCTTGTAATTTGTACATGCATCGCCTCAAAAGTATACCTGAATAAAAGAATAGACAAAATAAACAAAACACAATAGTAGTACACAACATAACAGGTTACTAACCAACCATAATATTACAATACGCCGTAAAAAGTGCAGGCAATATAACAATACAACAACAACCACCATACGGTACAAACAACTAGTGGTGTTGTTGTACAAAAACTTAATAGTAATAGAACATCCATTTAAAACAATGTTTAAGATCACTCATTTTTTTGTTCATTCTTGATATGCGAAGAGCTACCCCGACTAACTGGCGCTGAACCCGGTTGAGACCAAACAGCAACAAGGCATTGCTTAGCTGGAGGACTCTCCGTGGGAGTTCCAGCAAGATCCTTCTGACGCGTGAGTGCCTCGACCAGGACCTGCCTTCCCCAACCTTTTATGTATGAAAGAGGGTGTCATACTGCTGCGGTGGTTATACACGGCTGTATGTGGTGTGTGCACTGTGTGCCCGTTCGTTCCCGTGTGCTCCATGTGAAGGCCGTTGTGAGCATTGTGAGTGTGTGAGTGTTTGTGAGGTATGTGTTGTGTGTACGATGTGTGTGGTATTGTAAGGTGTGTGAGGTGTGCAGTGTGCTTGCATTACTCCTATGCATAATATTTAAAAGTGTGTTTGGGTTATTTACTCACTCTATTAACAAAAACTCCTTTGCTGCGGTGTCTTTATAGTTACGTCACTGCCTTGTGTCCCGCCTGAATCAGACGACCGCGTGAACAGGCATGGGGCGCTCCCCTCGATACAAGGTGCTGAACTAACAAATAACTAGGTGTGCATCCTCAGAGTATAATGCAGTGTCAAGGTCTGTCACATCGACTGTCCGTGGCTGTCCCGATCACCGCCTGTGGAGCTTACGGTAACCTCTCCTGGTTAAGTTTCTTTTAACGCGACCTTTTCCCGTGTGTCTGTGGCGCTGTGTCCGGCTGAGGACAGCGGTCTGGCGAGTCGCCCGGGTTTATTCTGGCCCTCCGCCGCCGCGTCCACGCCCACCGCCACCGCCGCCCCACCGCCGGCCCGCCACCGCCGCCGCCACCGCCACCCGCCCACTGCCATCGCCGCCCCCAGGCCGGCCCACCGCCACCCGCCACCGCCACGCCACCGCGCGCCGCCGCCGCCGCCGCCGCCGCCGCCGCCGCCGGCGCCCCCAGCGCGCGCGGCCGCACGGCTCGCCGCCGCCGCGCGCTGCCGCCGCCACTCGCCGCCGGCCGCCCGCCGCGTCCTCCGCCGCCGCCGCCGCCGCGCAGCCACGCCGCTCGCTGCCACCACCCGACCGCCGCCCCAACGCGGTCACCGGGACCAAACACTCGGCCATCGCGCCCTAAAGTTGCTTTTACCACCGTGGCCATCGTGCAGGTGGTTTTCGTTCGAGTTTTGTAGGTGATTGGTACGGCGTTTATACCTAGTGTGGTTTGAGCAATGTAAGCCCATTATGTGCTACTGCTGCATATGTCGAGGGACTCAAAATTGTGTGCTTTTCGCCAGCATTTAGTCGGAGCTTTATAACAATCATGTTTTGCGGGCTCATATCCTATCCTCATACTACCACTTTTGGGCTCGTGGTGTTGTTTCTTATGGGTGTTAAAGTTGTAGTAAAAAAAAAAAAGAGAAAGAAAAAAGTGTATAAATAGCAGCCTCAGAAATCTGACAAAAGTTGTTAGTGATTGGGCGGCGCATACGAGCGTACGATGCTCACTGTTCTGCTCTGGGGCGTTCCCCGTCTGGATTATGTTCACGGAGAGGTCATGCACTGGTTGTGGACAGATCGCATCTGAGGTCACCCCCGGTGATTGGCTCGACAGGTCGGTACTCGCGTAATACACATCACGTCGTGTGCGCGCCTGTCGCGGCGGGGCTGGCCTGAGACTACCAACAGCTCGCTGCCACTGCGTGAACTGTGGACCTGGGCTGTACACTCGCGAATCTGGTGTAAGTTGGTGGTGGTAATGGGTCGAGTGGTATGTGCTCGGAGCGGTGGTGCGCGCATGTGCACACAACAGTTTACGTCAAGGGCGCTAGGGGAACTTCGCACGGCCGAGGCTGAACGCTACGTGACATATCGACTGAACCAGACAGCACCGCTGGTCTGCGTACGAGGACAAGAGACTGGTGGTTTATAGATGTTATAAACATATAGAAACGATCCCTATGGGCATTGTAAGATTACCTTACAAAGAGTTCCTTCTTGGAAGTTCACAGCGACTAGGAAGTTACTTGGACCCAAAGGTATGTGTTGTGTCAGCTGGCCCGCACGCACTATCATTGTTTATTTCTGTTAAATAGCCATCGTGACGGCCCGCGGCGCAACTCTGGTTATCGTTCCGTTACGCCCTCGCGTTCCATCTTTAGCTGCTGAGATCACGGCTTCTACTGTTAACGGTAGCGGTGTTTCGGCTGGACTATCTGCCTTCGTTCGGTGGCTGTTGGTCTGCTGCGCGGCAGTGCTTTTGAATAGAATTCGCATAGTGGACAAAAATTGCCTATCTGTGCGCCCTACTACCGTACACAACTATAATTATATGGCAAGGGTTATGTGGCATCCGTCGGGCATTTCATGTTTATCCTACTGTTTATAATAGCAGTAGGATAAACATAGGATAAACAATACCCTGACATAAGGTTTCTTGTGGTGTTCTCTTCTTTTGGCGGTCGAGGCTGTGTTGACGTTTTTTTTTGCAAATATTTGTCTTGCTTTTGACTAGGAATTTAATGAAGTTTGCCATTGTTAAAGGAACACCCAAAACATTGCTGTCCTTGTTTTTATTTTAATAAAAGCTCAGCGATGCTTTTTGTATTGCTCCTCTTCCTAACAGCTTTAAAGAGTTGTCCTTGTCCACGTAATCTGGCGCCAAAATGCAATGAATGCGTTAGAAATAGCGTAACAACTCAATCGCATTTAACACTTTTTGAATAAGAATAACAATAAACCTGAGCACGACTTTAAGAGACTTCATATTAGCGCTGCTCCTGTGTCCTGTGTCCTGTGTCCTGTTGTCGGCCTCAGTTTCAGTCAAACGAGCGGTGACTGCCGTGCGTGTCGGCCTCAGTTTCAGTCAAACGAGTTGTGGGACTGCCTTGGTGTCGGCCTCAGTTTTGCAGTCAAACGAGCGGTGACTGCCGTGGTGTCGGCCTCAGTTTCAGACCTGAGCATGACTTTAAGAGACTTCATATTAGCGCTGCTCCTGTGACAGTGTCGGTCCTCGGTCCTGTGGTGTCGGTCCTCGGTCCTGTGTGTCGGCCTCAGTTTCAGTCAAACGAGCGGTGACTGCCGTGGTTCTTTGTCGGTGTCGGTCTCAATATAGAGAGCGATGATTGCTGGGCCGTGTCGGTCTCAGAGCTCAGACCAGCCTCCAAGCCGGCACTCGGCAGTGAATAGGCGCATGAACAGGGGACCCCTCATGCATTGCCCTTTCACTGTTCGGCCATTTTGTGTCGCTAAAATATGATCTTGTACTTGGTGAGAAAATTGGTTGATGCCAAAAGGTTTGTCAAGACGAGAGGAGACCACATCTGTAAATACATCTTTCATAGAGGGGTTGGGTTTCCCTCAAGACGAGATGAAAGTTTCACTGCCCCTCGCCCCATTTCGTGACGTTCCTACGCCGTCCTGCAGCAGTGACAGCTGGACGGCGGTGCCGGGGGGTGAGTCAGCCGGGACGACCGGCTGCCGCTTGTTTTGGCAGCCGGGACCGATGGAGAGGCGCGCCTGGCCGTCCCCGAGCCAGCGGTCCACACCGCCACCACCGACATGGCCACCACCCACCGCCACCACCGACCACGGCCACCGTCGCCACCGACTACCGCCACCCACGCCCGCCACCCCACCGCCACCGCCGCTACCTGACTGGAAGTGCACCCCATACATCGACGCAACATTAAACATTTTTTGTCGGCTTGTATGTCTTATTGATCGCGCATGACAGTACAAAAAATATATGCTGTTTGGGAAAACTGAAATCCGATCAGCTTTGTGAGATCGGCATACACTTGACGTCCCCCATTCCTCTGCCTATCTACCCGTCCCTTCTGCCCCTTCTTCTTCTCTCCTCCTTCTCTCTCCTCTCCCTCCCTCCCCCCTCCTCTCCTCTTCTCTCTTCCCTCTTCTCCGCCCTCTCCTACCTACTCCTTTTCTCCTAACCCCTTTCCGCCCCTTTTCCTTCTTCCCCTCCTTCCTCCCTTTTCCCCTTCTCTCTGTCTTTAGTCTACTAACCCCTTCCCCTCACTCCTTCCTCCTCTCCTCTTCCTCTTTCCTCTTCTCTCCCTCCCCCTTATCTCCCCCCTCTTTTTCCCTTCTCCCCTTCTCTTTTCTCCTCCATCCCCTCTCCTCTCCTCTTGGGTCCTCCCCCTTCCCTCCTTCCCCCGTCTCCCCCCTTCCTCCTTCCTCCCTCTCCTGTTTTCTCCAGTCCCCCTTCCCTCCCTCCCTTCTCTCCCCCCCCTTCCTCTCTTCTTCTTCCCCTTTCCTTTCTCCTCCCTTCCCTCTTTCTCTCTTTTTTCTCCCTCCCTTCTCCTCTATTCCCTTCCTCCCTTTTCTCCCTTCCCTCTCTCTTCGTATCCCCTCTCTTTCCCCTAGCTCTCTCTCTCTTCTCCTCTTTCTCCCCTCCTCCTCCCCCTTTCCCCCCCCCTCTCTTCCCCTCTCCCCCCTCCTCTCCCTCTCCCTCCTTTCCTCATCCTCCCTTCCTTCCCCTTCTCCCCTTCCTCCCCCTCCCATCCTTCCCTCTCCTATTTCCTCATATCCGCTAAGCTGCTTAGTCTAGCTGAGATTCAGTGGGTTGTTTAGATAACCATGGTGTTATTTAGTGATGGTTGTTATTTATTAGAAACTATTACATTATCGTGAACTAATGTCCCACGTTTTCTGGGTCGTTCAGCTATGCTTGGTAAGGAAACGTCGTTGAATACCTCAAAAGTACTAGCATCAATATTGTCTCTCGCTCGCTCTCCGCTCTCCTGCTCTCGCCTCGTCGCTTCGCTCTTTTTCGGCTCTCCGCTCTCCGCTCGTTTTCGGCTCTCGCTCCGCTCTCGCTCTCGCTCTCGCCTCTCGCTCTCGCTCTCGCTCTCGCTCTCGCCCGCTCTCGCCTCGCTCTCGCTCTCGCTCTCCGCTCTCGCCTCTCGCTCTCGCTCTCGCTCTCGCTTCTCGCTCTCGCTCTCGCTCTGCGCTTCTCGCTCTCGCTCTCGCTCTCGCTCTCGCTCTCGCTCTCGCTCTCGCTCTCGCTCTCTCTCTCGCTCGTCGCTCTCGCTCTCGCTCTCGCTCTCGCTCCGCCTCTCGCTTTTCGCTCTCGCTTCTCGCTCTCGCTCTCGACCGCGCTCTCGCTCTCGCTTCTCGCTCTCGCTCTCGCTCTCGCTCTCGCTCTGCGCTCTCGCTCTCGCCTCTCGCCTCTCGCTCTCGCTCTCGCTTCTCGCTCTCGCTCTCGCTCTCGCTCTCGCTCTCGCTCTCGCTCTCGCTCTCGCTCTCGCTCTCGCTCTCGGCTCTCGCTCTCGCTCTCGCTCTCGCTCTCGCTCTCGCTCTCGCTCTCGCTCTCGACCTCTCGCTCTCGCTCTCGCTCGCTCGCTCTCTCTCTCTCTCTCTCTCTCTCTCTGACTCTTCTCTCTCTCTCTCTCTCTCTTCTCTTCTCTCTCTCTCTTCTTCTCTCTCTCTCTCTCTCTCTCTCTCTCTCTCTCTCTCTCTCTCTCTCTCTCTCTCTTCAGATCGTTCACTTCTGAGGGTTACAAAAAAGGCATAACACATTTTAAACATTTTATTTATTTAGTAAAACAAAAAACATTCTATAACTTTGAGCGTTTTCTTTGTCCATTGCTTTAGACAATATTTGTGACGTCATCAAGTATATCACATAATAACACGCCATTTTGGTCCAGGGTGAATCAAGGTACCACGAATCGGAGTTCGAACTATGATATGCCCGAACATCCTCTCACACCTGCCAGGTGGCGGGAGAGAACATCCTCTCACACCTGCCAGGTGGCGGGAGAGAACATCCTCTCACACCCGCCAGGTGGCGGGAGAGCGTCATGAACGTGCGCTGGCCAACATTTCTACTGAGAGGAATGCGAGGACGGGAGCATATAGCCTTCGAAGTGTAACATTAACAATATAAATTATAAAGTTATGGTGTCCCGCACCATGCTGTGCTTTTATAGTTTTATGCATGAGCGGCTTTAACGATTCGGTTTATGAACGAGCCGAAGGCGAGTTCATAAACTGAATCATTAATGCCTCTCATGCATAAAACTATATTAATAGTTTGTTCTGAATGTTTTCTTAGTTCATAACGTTCAAAGTAAGATGTCTTTTCATCGCATACGCATTTCTTATCCTGCCTGGCAAAAGCAGGCACACCTTACAGCAAAGCATGAGTGTTCACATTTTTGAAGACAAATATCCCTGGTACCCAGACGGAGGCCTGTGCTCTGGACAAACACAGGTTGCGACTTGGCTGGCGTCGGGCCTGACGAATTATTGACCTAACAGGCAAAGCTCACTTCCAAGTAACCCATCAACAACTACAATGGTAAACAATCAATAGCTTACGTTTAAAATACGATGACGGCGCCATCGCTCGTGGACTGATTATTCATTTTATCTGGCAAATGTGCTCTTTGAGTCCTTACAAAGTCATTCGAGTCTAAGTCAATACCACTGTATCGTTATCTGTATTAAATTGTGTTGTTGAGTTCATTTTTGTTGTGCACGCCAAAACATTCATCAAGTGATATGTAATCTTGAGATCATTGCAAATGAGTTGCATCTGTCATAACAGAATGAGCTCAAAACTCGCTACCAAAGCAAGTTAAACTAAAATCATAGATAACTGTTTGTACGTAACTGGATTGAACACAAAATGTTTTGCTTGGCATAAGGGCACTAATCGGACGATGACGAATATGTTATGTTTTACACATTTTTGGCCTCATATATCCATAAATCATCCGTAAATAACATAGTTTTCCAGTCTTAATCCTGCTAAGGGGTCACACATTTCAACATTTGTTTGAGGGTGAATTTGACCATCGGAAGGGTCGAACGAGGCATTGGTCGCGAGTCCCAGGTGAGGGCTGCTGCTGATATTTTTCATGGTGTAGTCGTGGCAAATATTGCCGGGTCGTTCTCGTTTTTTTTGTTGTTGTTGTCTAATGCCTTCATAGTTAACTCTCTGAGTTGCGTTTTTTTCTTCTTTCATCCGCACCACTGTCACACAGTGGCAACATGAGCAGATGCCGGTGCAAGTGAGGAACACGCAACATTAAACCTTTAAAATGGACAACAATTGGACGAATGAAGTTGAAATTTCGAACATACCGTCCGTATGCAACGATAAAGGGTACACATTGACATGCATGACCCTCAATTTGGACGTTCAATGGACAACATATTTCATATGCAAAAAAATATTAAAAATATCCTTGACGCAGAACAGTTCCGGCACCCCGATTTTTCTTGCTGCATTTTCTTGATAGCTGTTGTTGTTGTTGTTGTTTCTCCGCCCGGTGACCGCCCCAGGGACAGTCACGTAACCGAACGGCTCTTGTGGGCCATATATCCGGCGGCCAAGGCCGCCACCACGTCATCACTGCGCAGATCGCGCTCCGTGATAGATATTACCCAGCGCACGGAGGCGAGGGCCGCACAGACACGGGCAGCGCAGCAGGACGTGCGCCGGCGTGTCGGCGGCCTCCTTGCATGCGAGGCACAGACCCGCCGGGCAGTCGGCCTCGTTGCTCCTCAGTCAGTCGCTTCCCGATGCGGTGGAGGTATTGCTCCGAGCGTCCCTAGTGTCCCGGAGCTGATGGACATCCACCGCCTCTTCTCGGGAAGTAGCGCTGACCGGAGGGATAGGGGGGGAGGGCGACTCCCCATGATGGACCGATACCATCCCTCCGGCCAGCCGGCCTGCCATCTTCTTGCAGCTCTTGAGACGGTGCGTGTGAGGGTACGGACGTCAACAGGCGTGGCCATCTGTGGAAGCGCGGCCGCCTCCTTCGCCAGGGTGTCCGCCCTCGCATTTCCCGGTAATCCGCAGTGCGCCGGCACCCACTGCAAGTGCGCGGTACAGCCGGCAGTCTCCAGCTTACAGCTTACGGAGCTGAGTCCAGATCTTGGCCCCCCAGTGGCGACGTCTGCGCCGCTGCTCCTCTAGAGAGCAGAAGCAGCGCCGCCTTCGAGTCGAGGCAGGTGACCACCGGCAGGCCCTCATGGTGCGGCAGCTCAGAGACCTTCTCCAACGCTGCCAGCAGCGCGGCAAGCTCCGCGCGCGTGCTCGAGCAATAACGGCCCGCCGGGACGCGGATCTCTCGCACTTCCCCGTCCGGTGGGAGGACGAGCGCGCCGCCGCCGCCATTAGCGACGCCGGCGCCATTAGCGACCGGCGACGTCTTGATAGCTTGCGACGTTGATCGTCGTTTTGTGAGCATTTTGCACCACTTCTGCTGCTGACTAGAACATCGAGCTTCCTCTTGTTGTGCACGCTGCTGTTTGCATCTCTAACCTGGCTTCCGGCAAATAGGTTTATATCACTAACCTGGCTTCCGGCAAACATGTTCGTATCGACCCCGTTTCCGCGCGCCTGCCATGCGCTGACGCAGACTGCTGAGACAGTGTTCGCTGCGGCATGTCATGCGGCATGCGGCGCTGCGGCATGCGGGACATGTCAGTCCTTCTTTCATCTCACGCACTGCCTCCACAAACACTGTGCGTGGCAAGACAGCCACCGTCGACAGGCTTCATCACACATGAGACACCTCCAGTCCACACGCAACAGATTCGGGAGGTGAGGTCTATTGCCGTGGACGAAGGACGGAGGAGTTTTCCTCTGTTCAGCAGGTCCGTGAAGCGTGCATAAACCGGCGATACTTGCTGGAGATCCGCGTCCAGCTGGACGTCCAGTGGCGGGAATTGTTTAACTCAGCGCATGAGCTGTACTTGCCCCCATTCGTGGCCGAGTGAGAGAGGTGACCGGCTATGTGGCCGAGCGCATGAGATTTAGTTTAGTCATCAAGGTCTTCAATGAACCTGCCTGCTGCTGGTTACTATCACGGTCAGTTCCTGAACTGTTACAGTGTCCTCTTGATGCTTCTGACGCTTTGAAGATTGCATTCTACTGTAGATCAGTAATCCTGGACTACAGTAAACCTGGACCACCAAACTAACACCCTTTGTCCGGATGGTGGCCTAGGTTTCCAAGAACTGTCGCACGCTGGCAGGGCTCCGCNAACCGAAGTGCTGCGCATGTTGTTTCATCCGTGGCCGCTGCCGCTAGCTTGACGTTAACTCGCTCCAGTACTGATGGATTCAGGACCTTATCCGTCAGTTTGTAGGCAAGCTTACCCGGATGACCGAGCTCCATGTTGTGGATCATGCCGAGGTGGCCAAAGTTGACCTCGAGCACGCGCTGTCCTCCCAGCCCGGGAACCGGCGGCAGACTGAGAGTCCTGTTTCTCATCAGACCGTAGTACAAGTTCTTGAATATATGAACCGTGTCATACATAGTGAAGATCTTTTCTTCGTGTTCCGAATATGGGTTTAGCACATGCTCGGGGTGGCGGCCGTCTGCACCAAGTGACTTATGCCAGGCCTGGTTTGTTCGGTGATTGTCTGTTGTCACGGACACGACCTTGAATCCCAGGTCGGTGAGGCCTTTCAGCACCTTGTGGAATATGTCACTGATGTCTGACGCTTTGACGTGAGGTACCGGCTGCAGGCAGACCATATCTTGATATCTCCCGGCCACAGCGTTGATGTGTGCACAGAAGAGTGTCTTAGCGACAGCACCATCTCGCTCCCCAAAAAGCCTTCCACCGGCTAGTTCCACCATCTGGGCACAGTACACTTCATTCCATCGCGAGATTCACGAGCCGCTCGCGTGGCTCCAGCTTTTCTATCCGCATGCCGAGGTAGGTCATTCGTCGCACTATCGAGTCCGGAGCTCACCTGGAGCGCGGAAGTGAGCTAACGGAGGGTCTTCGAGTGTGGAAGGCAGAGCATGGGAGATTGTTGCAGCATGCTGTACAATTTGGGACTGGTCCTGATCCCAAACTACCACGTTTCCCAGGAGCACTTGTGAGTACCTTCTGATTTTAGGCGGCTTCACGATCAGTCGTAACTGCTCCGCGCAGAACGTGACTGCAGCGCAGATGTCCGTCGTTTTCGCTGGATTCAGCGATGGACATCGATGAGCGAAGCAGCAGCCTCCAGGCGAGCCGTAGTGCTAGCGGACAAACTCTTCAGTTCGCGCGAGCACGTTAACCACTTCTGCCTACGAAAGAAAACTTCCCGGATGTACAACATATGTCTGTGGTCTTCTCGACGGGGATCTCAACCCCTTCACAGTGCATTTTAAAGCTGAGGTCACCGTAGATTGTAAGGTTGTGCATAATGAATGGCACCCCGGTTGGTTCATGGAGCTGCTCGTTTCTTACGCTGAGAAGCTTGACGCCATTGCAGTTCATCTGGATCACCCTGGAAATAATCGTCTCATCAATTTTGGAATACATAAATAAAAACATGTTTTAGATAAGGGAAATATCCAAATTCGGGTGCTTCTAATACGGACGATTATCGAATCTTCAACAGCTTATTATTTTTTTGTTTATACATTATTTGACGTACGACAGATCCCACATAAATATGGCTAATACAACAATGAATGCAAAATGAACGAATTGGTGCAATATAATTTCATAAGAAGTTAATATTATGTCACCGCATAAAACCAGTGACAAGTATTTATTTCATTTATGTATGCAGAAAACATTCAAAAATACCTGAAAGCCAGCTGGAAAGCTGTTCCTTGAGCAGTTTGACGTGAAGATCATCGACGTCCTGTATTCTGTCGTCAGCCAAAGAAAAGCTTCGACTTGGTTTTCAACTTCTTCTTCATGTCGTACCGCCGTTGCCGACGGGGTTGCTAACAATGCTAGGACGAGGAAAGTGGTACCTCACCAGTTTGCAGGATAAATCTTGTGAACAGATGGAACGGCATCACTCTTCAGCAAACACCGTTCCCGTTCCTTGCCGCGATTGTAAGCACCCACACGAAAGTCAACAGGCAGAAAGTGTAGTTCACATATGCCCCAGTTAACCCCACGTAAACACTCAATATTCCGCCCAATCGCACTCGCCCATTTTTTCTATCGTTTTCATTTCTTGGAAAGCGAAATATGCTTCGCTTCACAGTCCTTGAACGTCTCTGAGTCTGTTCTTCTTGTCGGGTCGGTTTGTAGCCTGAGCGGCAGTTAAAAACTGCACAGCTCTTCCCATTTGAAAGTTATTAATGAAACACAAGCATCAGACCGTGCAGGCATTACTTTGTTTAGGAAAATATTACATGTCAATAATTAAATATGTTCCAACAAATTGCGTCAGAGATGTTATAAAACGATTAGTGATTGATGCAATTTTAGACAGCAGTTTCAAAAAAAAAATAGGGGCGCGTTACAACATTTATCTCACATCCGTCATCCACCACAAGTTGTACCCTTATGATGAGCAGAAAAATGCCGTGTCCAATCCAGTTACCTACTACAGTTATCTATGCATATGTATTTGGCATACTAGCCGTTTTCACGATGGATTATTCTGTGCGTTTTTTTTAAACATCTTAAGATGTTTTGAAATGTTTTAGTATCAAAAATTTAGTATACTTATCCATTCCTTAACTACATAACTTTTGAAAACGATTTTTGTCTTGAAATGTATGTGTAAAATGTAGTATGTTACAAAATTGCGGTTTAGTGGTAATTAGCAAGATAATTATGCATGGTTAATTGTGATGGCAGATCTTCACCTACTCAAACTTTTCAGAAGACTCCGAAACATTTTAATATCATGCACGCTATTGGTCGCTCAACAAACCGACCTCCCCCTATTCATAATGGACTCGCCGGCAGCGAATAGTTTCTAGCGCATTATTGCGCCATGCGAAGGCAGAACTGTGATCCATGACGCTGCCAGATTGAGTTACTAGTATGGCGGTATGCTTCACTGAACGAATGGACTCTAAGACGCATATATTCTTTAGAAACGGACAATTTTGTATCATAATCTTGTAATGAGCTCATTTCATGTTTCCATAACTCTTTAATAATGATATCATCGCCTAAATCAGTTATTTGTTTTTCTTGGAATATATCGTATCCTAAAACTTGCATACTAAAACATTTCAAAACATCTTAATTCGCGCAAAATAATCCATCGTGAAAACGGCTACTTTAATCAAGAAATGATATCACACACCTGTGCGTTGCTGTTAGTTTTGACTCATCGAACACTTTTCGGTCAACATTTTCATATTAAATCAGACTTTGGATCGGATATCGGACATGATTTGGGATTTTTTAAATCTTACACCACTTTTACTTATCATGATATGTTGTTCTCATATAATTGCCAAAGTGTATTGTGTAAGTGTCCTATATCATGCATTAACATATTTACCTGGTTAAACATCTGGTTGTCATGTAAAAATAACGCTTAGCGACATTACTAAAAAAATGTCATAACTCATGCTTATGCCCGCCCAGTACTCATGAAAAGTCAAAATATGCATACCCAGCCCAGACAATCGGAAGAATTGAGTGGGCACCCACGGGTGCACCCGATACATGACAATCACTGCCTTACTGACCGTATTCCATCCGCAGCAGACCTGGTAGAAGACGGTTATTAGCTGCAGGGGTGGTAAAATTGCTTTGAGCGGCAACGACCAAAAGTTTTACAGAAATACCTCAGCCAGCTAAACTACAGTCATTTTGGAGGTTCCCTATGCATGAAGGTCGAAGGAACGTAAATTTAGCTGTGGACAGACATAGATTATTGGCTGTGTTTTTCCAGCGTGGAAATACAGACGCTGCTATTTTTAGTTACATTTATCCGTGATGGAGGATGCTTACAGCTTACGCATAAAGGCACGTGAATTGACGCACGGTTAAATACAAATACCTCTTGATGTTCATGCTGAACGGCCCCGATTTTCTACTATTTATTATATAGTTCTGCTAAGTCCGCTGGTAAAACCTAGTGCAGAGATCCACTAACCAAACAGCAGGATCACTCCATTGAAAATACATAAGGGAGGCCCAGGGGCCGCGGCCGGGGAACAAAATCATCTTACTACTAGATAACTGGTAGACATTTTTTGTCGGAAATATGAAAGACACTAAATTAAAATGGTAATCAAGAGCTGAAACACAACTGTTAGGAAATTAAAATGTAAATGCACATACATACTGACGTGATGATAATTAAGTGATGTGGTTACGTCTGGCTACGTCTGATGTGGTTTTGACGATCAGTACCTATTTCTAAAGACATGATCGCTTAGTAAATTTTCCCAGGAATGACATAGTAGGTAATAATCTTTGTTGGCATTTCGCTCTCGAGTACTTCATGAGAAGGAACTTTTTGACCTTGACCTAGCAATGATCTTTACTGGCATTTTGCCCTCGAGTACTTCATGAGAAGGAAATTTTTGTCCTTGACCTTATCCATAAAGACTTAACGCTTAACCACCCCTGATGAGCTGAGCTCTATTAACCCACGAGTCACTGTGGGGGGGTAGCCCCCCCCCCTTGAGGAATATCTGGAATATCGCACGAAATAAAAAAGAAGCTATCAACTCCAAACTTCTAATACCTGACCAGGCATTTTTTAACACCTTTTGCATCTTTTTTTAAATTTCGTTAACAAAATGAGAAATAAAAGGCTAAGTTGTGGCGTCAGTCAGGGCTGGAAAAATGCCCAACTTACTGGATGAAGTTGGCGCCAAAATATGACCTCCAAGAGCGTGCTCCGGGGCCCAAAATGTCCACATTGTCAATTTTGATTTGCACTTTGGTCATCAATTTTGGTAAAAGTAATGCATAACAANTCCGTTGGACGGGTGATAAATTGACGCGGATTTATTCGGACTCGCTCGTCCTTCGCCATTTAAGGCGTCTTACTGGTTGCTAAGAAAGAAGGAAGTAGTTATGAAAAATATTATTATTTTAAGAACTAGCAATATTTCCTCTTTCGTTTGGTGTATTTTTCTCACAACGTGCATATACTCCATTGTGGAAATAGGACGGAAGTTAGACGGGTCAGAAGTGGCGCCGGTTTTGAAGATGGGATGGATGATGGAGTGTTTCCAGGGGTCGGGATAATCGGACATGGCAGACATGAATTATTACGTGAAGGAGAACACCGGCAGACGGCGGGAAAACTTGGTCTTAAGGAACGCGTAACACACCAAACCATCCGCTCCACACGCAGCAGATGTGGGCGGATGGCAGATCATTGGCCAGAGGAGCGCCGTCATTAGCCGGAGGAGTGCCGTCACTGGCCGGAGGGGCGCCGTCACTGACGGAGAGGCGCCGGTTGTGCATGGGCGCTTTGGTTCTAATGGACCAGGTCATGCCCTGAATGACCATATACTCGGTACGCCACTGTATCTCCTCCTCACACTAAAGGAGATGTGAACACTTAAAACACCAGCGATAAGTCCAGGTCAAAGCCGAAGATACCACTGCCAGTGACAATGACAGCGTAATGTTGCAGTGAAATGACGGAGAGGACTGGACAGATTTAATGAGTAATTTTCGTTGGTGACATGTGACCGAAATATGCTTGTTTGGTGCATTGGCGAATCCAGAGGGAATCTGGGGCAAATGCCCTCCCCCCATATGAATCGGGGAGGGGGCATTCAATACATGTAAATATGTCCCCGTCCGTTCGTTCCCTGCACGGAACGTGAAAAACAATGGTCTTAGGAAAAACTGGAAAAGTTAACAGTCTTTTGGGGAAATATAACAATTTATCGTAAAAATAGCGAGGGGCCTTTCAAAATAGAATAGCGAAGGGCCTTTCGAAACCCATTCGACCGACAAATGTCACGTTATTTATACTATTGTCACTTATCTAGGCCACATATGATGTCATAGCCGATTGTTCTAGGCCGCAGGCTGTCTGAATTAATATCGCGCGTGAATCAACTGCTCGTGATTTGTATTTTTCCTAAAAAATGCGAAAGCTGATGCATCATTATTGCATGGGCTCCGCCAGCGGGGGGGACGGGGGGACATGTCCCCCCCAACTTCAAAGTTGGGGGGGACAGAGTGTCTTTTTCCTCCAACTTTGAGCACATGCAGTAACTTCAATATTTCAAGCAACCTTCAAACCAACAGTAAACACTACCGTTCTTATCGCCTTCAACAGCAATAATTCAGTTATTCAGGGGAATCAAATCAAAATTTTGCGCTCGCTCCGCGGAGCAAAAAAATGCAGCTCAAATTACATTGTATTCGGGCTGAAACACAATTACAATTCGCACCGTTCGCCAGCGCATTACTGTGTTATGTTTTGTTTTATATTTGATACTTGTCTTACACCATTATGCAAAAAATAAGTTAGCTTTATCATTGTACCGCAGTCTTACCGACCCGCGCCCCGTGTGGTTTGAGCATCCCCCTACGGTTTTATCGATTACAAAAAATGCGGCGACTAGCGCCGCCAAATTTAGTCAAGCCATATCCTGTAATTTAGTCAAGCCATATAACTGTAGTAACTGGATTGGACACGACATCTTTCGTCAAGTCATAAGGGTACCCAATGGGGCGAATAGGCAAAATCTGACAATTTTTGCCTAATATATCTTGGCATCCCTAAGGAGCATTACATTCCAGTTTTCGTCATTCTCAAGCCACACCTTTCCACATTTGTCTCGGGCTGGATTTGATCAACACATATGGGTCGAAAGGGGGCATGTCGCTCGTGCAACGTGATGGTTGCTGCTGATCTTATTCTGGTGCAGTCACGCCAAAGATTGTCGGATCGTTCTCGTTCTTTATTGCGTAATCCCTAAACACCATGAGCTACGTTTTTGAGCGATGTCCGCACCATTAGTACACATAAGTTCTTCGCAGTGGTAGGTGTCTGAAACAAGAAACGTGAGAACGTGCAAGTGAGGAACATCCAACATTAAAGCCTTGTGAATGGACAACAATAATCAGACAAATGAATCTGACACACACCTTTCAATAAGCGATCAAGGGTACATAGTACGGCACACATTACTAACATTTTGAATGCGCAATGGAAAACATTCTCATATGTTCCCCAAAAAATCGAAAATTTATCCCATTTAGCGCACATCATCATTTTCCGGCACCTTCATGACCATTTTATTTTTTGTCATTGCTACATTTTCTTTTCTTGGTGCCACGAGCTTGCGACGTTTTATCGTCGCTTGCGAGCGTTTTGCAACCACTTCTGCTGGCCCCCCCCCCCCGCTGCAGGGTCTTGGACTTTTTATGCGATGCAGAGTGCTGTTTGTAAATCTCTGACTAAGATTTCCGGCAAACTAGGTTTGAACAGCGGCCTGGCCATCGCTTGCACCATTCTGCTGAGGCAGTGGTCCGCTGCCCTGCAAGGTGATATCACGCCAAGTCAGTGTTTTTCCCCTCAGTTACCCACTCCACACTCAACACTGTTCGAGGGCATTGACAGTCGAACAGAACGCCGTCGACAGGCAATCATCACACTGAGCCACCTCCACACCCCAACAGTATTCTGAGGTGAGGTCTAATTGCCGTGGACGGAAGGACGGAGGAGTTTCCTCTGTCCACAGCTCCGTGAAGCGTGCATAGACGGCGGTTACTGATGGAGATCTCGTCCAGCTGGACGTCTAGTGTCGGGGACTGTTTGTCGATTGAGCAGGAATACGCATGATCGCACTTTGCCGCCCCTTCGTGGCCGATGCGAGCCAGGTAGCCGGCTATGTGGCCGAGCGCAGACTTAGTTGAGTCATCAAGGTCTTCAATGACGCTGCTGGTTACTAAAGCTTTAAAGCTGAGGTCACCGTAGATTGTGAGGTTGTGCATAATGAATGGCACCCCGGTTGGTTCATGGAGCTGCTCGTTTCTTACGCTGAGAAGCTTGACGCCATTGCAGTTCATTTGGATCACCCTGGAAATAATCGTCTCATCAATTTAGGAATACATAAATAAAAACATGTTTAAGATAAGGGAAGTATCACAATTCAGGTGTTTCTAATACAGACCATGGGCTCCGCCAGCGGGGGGGATGGGGGGACGTGTCCCCCCCAACATTTTCGAATTTTAACATTAGGCCTATGTGCGTTGCATGGAAAGAATGGACTTCAGAATGCCTCCGTCCCCTCGTCCCCCCCCCCCAACTTTCGGGAGGTGGCGTTGCCTCTGATACAGACGATTATCGAATCTTCAACAGCTTATGATTTATTTGTTTATACATTATTTGACGTACGACAGATCCCACATAAATATGGCTAATACAACAATGAATGCAAATGAACGAATGGTGCAATATAATACATAAGTTAATATGATGTCACCGCATAAAACAGTGACAAACAAGTATTTATTAATTTATTTATGCATAAACATTCAAAAATACCTGAAGCCAGCGGGGAGCTGTTCCTTGAGCAGTTTGACGTGAAGATCATCGACGTCCTGTATTCTGTCGTCAGCAAAGAAAGCTTCGACTTGGTTTTCAGCTTCTTGTTGATGTCGTAGCCGCCGTGCCGACGGGGTTGCTAACAATGTAGGACGAGGAGTGGTCTACCAGTTTGAGGATAAATCTTGTGAACAGATGGAACGGCATCACTCTTCAGCAAACACCGTTCCCGTTCCTTGCTGCGATTGTTAGCACCCACACGAAAATCAACAGGCAGAAAGTGTAGTTCACATATGCCCCAGTTAACCCCACGTAAGCACTCAATATTCCGCCCAATCGCACTCGCCCATTTTTTTCCTATGCGTCTTCATTTCTTGGAAAGCGAAAATATGCTTCGCTTCACAGTACTTTAACGTCTCTGACGTCTGGTTCTTTTGTCGGGGTTCGGTTTGTAGCCTTGAGCGGGCGTTAAAAACTGCACAGCGTCTTCCCATTTGTAAAGTTATTAATGAACACAAGCATCAGACGGTGCAGAGCATTACTTTGTTTAGAAAATAATACATGTTCAATAATTAAATATGTTCCAACAAATTGCATCAGAGATGTTAGAAAAACGATTAGTGATTTAATGCAATTTTAGACAGCAGTTCCAAAAAAAAAAAACATTTCGGGGCGCGTGACAAATTTATCTCACATCCGTCATCCACCACAAGTTGTACCCTTATGATGAGCAGAAAAAAATGCGTGTTCCAATCCAGTTTACTACAGTTCTATGCACATGATAACTGGAACAGCTTCCGCCATAACAAGTGCGTGGGGTGGGAGTCGATCGCCATCAAAGTGGGGGGGGGGTCAACCCCGCGGTTTTCAAAAGTGGGGGGGGGTCGCGACCCCCTTGACCCCCCCCCCGTCGGCGACGCCCCTGACCAAAAGAGATGGGAACGTTTGAAAGCGTGAGAAAGCGGCGGTCTAGTGCGATATCGCCGGGTTTCGGACACCGCGGTACCGTCCCGGCGGGTGGCGGCGCCCGGGGCGGGTGGGTCGCCATGACAACCAGTCCGTCGCTATGGCAACCGATAAGGGTGCGACCAATCAAGCGTCAGGCCATAGTCACGTGGTCACGGTGCGGGCCGGGCGACAGGGGCATGGATGAGAAATACCCTGGATTGGCCACTCTCTGTCGGCGCCTTTGATGAAGGAGACCATGGCGGCCACCTAGCGGTCGAAGCGCGAAGCTTCGTCATACAGGAGAGATCCCGCCAACCACATCAAGCCGAACACGTCCCCCTCGTTATCTTCCGATCTAATAATCGCAGCGCAATGCACAAAGCGGCAATAGAAAGCTCTCCACGAGACAAATCAGAAACATATGAGAAATATTCGAATAAAGTCACATGTCAGGTCACAGCCAAGGTAAGTGTAAAAACAATGTATTTTAGTTAATGGTTCATATTTTCCGTCCAAAGCCTTAGATTGAAACTCTTTTCACCACAAATTAACTCTCCAAGTATGATTAACAAATTACTTAAAGGTATTGTATGAACAAATAGGTATTCAGTATTGTTGAATCCATAATTTGAAATGGCATTTACACATTCTTCTATTATTGAATACCAATGCAGTACAGCAACCGGCACGCCCACCATAATGATCCTACCTTCAAGGAATAATATATTACCCAATAGTATTATGCGTCATAAACAACAACTGTACTTGCAGAGGGAAAAACCATCTGAAGCACTTCGAGGTTTTTGACGCTATTTTAACATAACAAACCGTCTCCTGTATGGTCGTTTTGGTCGGTCAAATTTGTCGCTGAGTGGCCAATCCAGGGTATTTCTCATCCATGCAGGGGTGACCGCAATGTTTTGATGAAAAAGTAGCTGAAATTGCATGCGCGTTGCTTGGTCGGACGAGAAATAGTGAGTTATATGGCACCATGAATAACAAAGTACCTACCTATATTTTAATAAAATGTACATACCTGATACCGACCATTGGTAAATGGTATTTAAAGGGAGACTGCCACCTTCTATACAAATATTAAATGTACGCCGTTTGTGGTGCAAAATATGAAGGAATTTTTGTAAGAAGAAAAAAACTTAACGCTGCCATAAGTATGATAGTGTATGTTCCACTGGCGGATCCAGACGGGCATGGGGCTAAATTTCAAAAAGTCTTCTCAAATTCGAAAAAATCATCGGATTGCTTCCTTGTACCTTACTGAACGGTTTAAGACAAATATGCCTTTGTAAAAGTTTATTAGATTTCCCTCTACAGTACGTGCCATATGTATGGCCAAAGGTAAAACAAGTCGACTGTAATAAACAAAAACATTTAGCAAAGAGAGACTACGACATTGGCTCACGGCCCCCATTCAAATACATTGGGGACTGGTGATGTTACAGATGTCAAAACCAAACTCGAATTTCTTCTGTGGTCGACCTCAGTGGTTGTTTTTAACTTAACCATTCATAATGCTATGCTAGCACGCAAAATGGCTATTCAACTAAAATATAATGTTAATGTGGGCATGGTGTCCCTTTAAGTGATCAATGAGCCGAGTCATTGGATGGGCATCAGATACTAATCAGAAGCAGATGTTGGCTTCAGACCATATTTAAATTTGAATTTACCTTCAGCGTTGAAATCAAACAAATAACCCAATGCACCAACCTCGATTAGTAGGAAAAAAATCAAATTATAAACACCACTTCAATAGCAGGAGAGTTTCAACCGACAATAACTGACAAGAACGTAGCAACACTGTTTTACTTTTGCACAAACTCTCCACGCTCTGCCCAACGCGAGCAGAATGGTGAGAGACCGTCACCAAACCGCACAACAGCGTCACCCGGAAAACGCGCCCAAATCACTGGTTCCCATATCCAACGCCAGAAGTCGTGAGTAGTCAGCTGACTGCGCTTCGTTTTTCCGACAATCTCTCTCGTTCCCGCACGTTTGCTCACGTTACGATCTCTAACGGTCAATATGGACACCACCCATCAGCTCTTCCCTGCAGACCTTCTGACGCTGGTGAGTGATGAAGAAACAGGTGTAAAGATGAGATGAATGTAGGTAGATCCCCTTCCGCGTACCAAACATGCGATGGTGGTAGATGCTTCATTTTTGATAGGCTAATTAAACCACGTACATCATATAGGCACTTTAAAGTAGCACATGTCACTTCGCTGCTCGACAACGGGAGGGGCAGTGTCTTCACCCATGAGAGTGAGGACGGTATAAGTATAAGGGGCGGATGTAGGATTAGTCGTTGTGATACCCTTATGACCATTACCAACTGTCATAATTGAGACCTTATTTCACAATATAAAGTCCACTTGTATGTACAGTCTAGGGTAAATGTTCTGTCCGTGTTAAAGTTCTGTCCGCTGTCTCTGCCTCTGTCTGTCGGTGCTGCACGCAGCGGAATCCGATGCAATTATTATAGCTCTCTCCCCCGGTATCAGGGGCGAGGGCAAAATAGTTTCAATAGATTGAACTACATGTAGCACCGAAAAACAGCACCGATAGACAAAAGTTGAACATTGAACTTAACGGGTGCGCTTATCCAAAGCTTTTTAAGAATACATTTCTACGCTAGCTTCCGTCAGACGAAAACAAAACATCGCCCCAGGGAAATGGAGGATTATTTGAATGGAGCACTGAAAGGACTGCTTCTTAGCTGTTTTCCGAAGGATTTCTTCACGGAACATCGTCATCGGTTGAGGTGATGAAGTGGACAGAACATTTACCCTAGACTGTACGTCAGGCAATCCATCCCGTTATCTATTCCCCCGTGGAAATGCGCACCCACGTTTTCCTAATAGCTTACTTGTCGCACATCAGCTTTGTTACGTTTTGTTTGCTTTCGAGTAATTATCCATCTTGCTGTCCTGGCTGAGCTCCTTACTACTTCTACTGGCCTTAACCTAAGATTCGGTCCGCTCCAAACATATATTCATACACCCCTTTCAATTATTATACTGTCATGCGCCCCGGTTTTGATTATTGTAAGGCCCTTAACCCTATTCCCTGCGGGGTGGCAGATTCTGCCCCCCGGTAGTTTTTCACCCGCCGCTTCTGAACCGTTACGTCTATCATCTTGAAACTTTCGGACTTTTCCTAAATATGAATGACGCGTTTTCTGTGAAAATTTTGAAAAAAATCGGCCCAGCAGAGACGGCTCCAGGGTCATGTTTTGGGGAGGTCGTTTCGAGTGCGGGTGTGCGGCGCATACTTCCTTCGTAGTTTGCGGTGGAATAAAAGCGTAGACAGAAACTAAGTTTTATGCCTTGTACGATCATACATAATTGGATTTATGCATATTTTGGGCAGAGGCGCACTCAGGTACATTAAAATGAGGAGCGATATTCTTCGGTCAATTTAGGCCCAACTTCAAAATAAGAAGATGATAAAAAGGCATTCCGCACATTGGTGCCCCCACGTTTTTACCTGAATCCGCCTATGCACATTTTGTTACATTTAACAAATTACAGCAACAAAGCCCACATGTGACGTTTTTACGTCCCAAACATTAAGGAAAAGCATATCTTTTTCATTGAAAATTCTCCCCATTTTTTATCCCTGAGTGCGCCTATGATGTTTCGTTTTTGCACTTGTCCCTTTCACACATTGAAGAACATGACATTGGAAGCTCAAAAATGTTTTTTGCATGCAAAATCGTTAGAACTCACATGGCCACAATGACTTTAAAAAAAAGACCTGAAATTTTCGTTATTTTTTGCCCCTGGCCCCCCATTTTAGAGCAAGAAAAACAAAAAAATATATTTCAGTGTCTAAAAAGACAGATGTTGTCACAACAAATCGAATGATGTTCGTCCCATCAAAATCAGCCGAGCGGTTCTCGGATCTCTGGAGGAAAGAATCTGCCTCCCCGCAGGTTAACGTAGATTCTGTCGCCAAGCAGGGAATAGGGTTAAATTCCCTCCAGTAGTGCCACGGGTGCTCGTTGGATGAGTGACTCCCTGGCAGGGTTAAATGTCCTCATCAAAATCTGGTAGTACTCTGCTGATCGACTGCATTTCTACTTGAGATTTCCAGAATACATGTAGTTAACCGTAATATATTTAGTCATACTTTAGTGGGAGGAAGCCTATCCATAGGACTTATGTGTAATACCATATACGCTTTACTGTTGTCTTACCCCCTCCGACCGGGAGGGGCTTCTAGACTATACCTACAGTCCGGGTCCTTCACTCTGAGCTCCCCGAAACTCTGACTGCCATCCGGGCTCACCCCGCGGGCTCTACCAGACCGTCTGTGTCCTCCTTTCCAGGCCCACTCTGGCTCCACTGGACCTTTAAAAACTAATATCGACCGGCATTGATAGCAACCACGCTGATGTTCAATCCTATATATGGACTGCGGCGCCCAGCAATCTCTATAAGAGATCTTCCTGTCTTATATCCAAGGGGGTAACCATTTTCCCTTAGTAGCCACAACCTCCTTTGCTCCAATCTATCATCTTTTGGCTATTGACGCCGTCAATCTGGACTTTGCTATTTACTAGAGCTCCATTAACATTATTCGGTCTGGGCATAATTTTCCAATTCAAAGCACTTCGTTGCATGTGATGCCACGCTGATTGATTTTCGATATAGGAATCGTGCATACAAGTCATGCCTCTTTCAAGCTCCCGTGCTCCTAGCGTTGTTAATTTGTCTTACACGATTTGCCAAGATAATATTTGGCCATAATCCTTGACGCTACGGATCCAAAGGTATAGACGTCACTTCACACGGACAGACCTCCTGCTATACGATGACGTGCAACAGTCGCTGCCCTGAAGTAGGCATCTTACGACTCTAACTTGGAGATGTCTATTCGTTCACCTCCACTCAGCATGTCACTTGGTGGAACTGCGGTGTTCAATAACAGGTATCAAAGGCTGGCTATTCAACAGTAGCCGACAGAATCACAATTGTTTTATTGTAATTAGTGTTTAAGACTGAAGTAATCGCATGATCTCTGTAGCGGTGTCGCAACAGTAATTCATAAGGTTTCCTCAGATTGGCTTCAGTGCTATTAACCGCTGTTCAATCCTCGTTGTCCGCATTGTCAGTTGCATTTAATTCCTCTTATTTGCCAGTCTGCCGAAACACGTTACTGTTCGTACAGTAGATACTTATCCAGAACTTATCTGGTTGAGGGTGCAGTATTCTTTCTGCTGTTCTATTTATAATCCAATAATTAACAATGCACCATTGTCGGAAAGAATCGATATAATTATGCTGATTAGTTGGCTAAAATAAGGCTAGTTTACCACTTCGACGGTCAAAATCCAGGACATCTACATTATATCTGTGCCATGGCGTTAATGTAAGGAAAACCTCGACTGTAATGACATTGTAGGTCGCAATGCTGACGTAAGAGGGTGAAATGTTTACGAACGGTTATGAGACGTATTCCTATTAAAAAGGTTAATTTAACTGTTAGTTAACCGTGCTTGACTCGAAAGTACACGCCCATTTCTAAAGCTGCTGTGCCATTAGAACCTTTTACGGCTGAATTTGTTAGAGTTTTGTTCAATTCTGCCAAATAAAGTAATACAGACCGGAATTTACCGTTAAGCACCATTAATCAGCGGCACGAGTGAATCCGAGCCAGAAGCGCAGTTACAGTGACAGCTCGTGTAACTCGCATTACTTACACACGGTTTTTATTTGTTAATAGGATTATTAATCCACTCACCTTCTGACCTACTCTCATGATAAATATTGGCTTTGGCTGCCGCCAGATAATAAGGGCGCCATAAACGTGGTACCTTCTGTCGGTTTAACCATTGTCGGTAGAAAGCAAGTGAACCAATAGCTAACAGCACGCAGCGGATTACCCACACGTAATCTCTGACATAATTTCTTGGTTTTAACCTACAAGTCTCCTGATATTCGTTTGGTCTGCCAAACTCCGAGCACTCGCTTAGCGAAACAGAATGAACCGAATCCTAATTTAAACAAGATCGATGTTCGTATCAGTAAATTATCTTTAGTTATCTATGTCGGATAAGCAGAAATTCAAAAAAATATCTGTATCACAAAAGCTCATTTAGTACTTGTCTGAAAGTTGATTACTGAATATTTTAACCTGCACAGGGAAAAGTCAACATTCCGTGAGACATCATCACAACTCTGATACATGAAATGAGTTTGGTAAGCGGAAAACCGACTTATCATTAAACTCTCGCTGCCGTCAAGTGTTCTGTGTAAGAAGTGAGCGTATTAATTGAAACATGTTTGACGGAATATACTAACTATGAATCAATGGCTGTACTGCGATTAATTGTGCCCTTCCTTCACGCTATATAGGGGTACCGTACTCCGGCTCACATGGTCTTTTCTTCAATGGCCATCTCGACTTAATCACATCTCCTGGCCATGTAAATTGTTAGCAATGCATAACGTTTATGCTAAACTAAGCAACTAAGCAAACATGGGCATACACATTATTTTGTATCAGGGTGGATGCACCTTAAATCAATTTACGTATTTACACAATGGCTTCTTCAGAAAATCTACCTTAAACAACTCGAACAAGTTCAAAACGAATAATTAATTAAACCCATTTCTAACCAAAAACCTTAACTAAAATCGCACGTATATACAGACGCCATAAGACGCTGGGTGTTAGCCCTTCTCCTCTCCACGCATCAGACTTGGCTTCAATGTAGCAACTTTATTTCTGGGGTCGCCTGAACTCATACACTGGATCCTAAATTATCCACATATTTCCTTCTACCTTCCATGTTAAGAAAAGCGAGTCTGTACAGACAACTCGATTCAATCGTCTTAACCCTATTAGTGGCAGGCTCCCGGCTACCCCTATTAGTGGCAGGGGGACATATTCGCCCCCTTCCCGGAGATCTCGAGATCTACCCGTCCGATTTTCAAAAATCAAACGGTGGTCGATTCACATTAACATGATCTTACATTCGAGAAAAAAACATAATTTGAAATTGCCGGGGGCAAACGGGGGCCAAAAAGTACAAAAATTAGAGTATTTTGATACCAACACAGCTGCCAGTGTTTATCAACCGATTTTAATTCAATCAACAGTGATCGATAGATATTGAGTAGGAAATTGATAAGTGATATGTGATGACGGATTGTTAAAAATTCCAAAAATCATAGGCGTGTGCAGAGGTGCAAAATCTTACGCACTTGCCCACGTGCGAAGGTGACCGATTTCCACTTTATGTGACCGGTTGTGATTTACTTGTACTTGTAATCATCAACTTTTAATTAATTACATAATAAAATAGCAATGTTTAGCACTTTTGTGGCGAAAACTTTAAACACTAAGTATTTTTTAAATAGTTTTGTGCTATTTCAAATCTTTTCAGGTGGTGAAAGGACACGTGAAGTTATTCTTTTACACTCCAAAAATATTCCTAAAAAAACAGCGGCTGAGCGCTGCAAAATTTCTTACGCACCGAGTGCGTGAACCCGTATTCCTTCACCATTGCGACTTCGCCAAAGTGCGCGCAGCTTTGGATGTGACCATTTTGTGACTATGGCGTGAAAGGTACCTCAGGTTTCAAGCGGCTCATGGGACTTTTCCATTTATGTGGTGTCTCCCGACGAACTGTCAACACATGATGAGTCGGAGTGTCTCCGTATCTTGAAGGATCGCCGGAAATAAATTTATTCTCTGAGCCGAGATCAACGGGGCGAGGCACTGCACTAGGCAGGGAGGGGTGTTGATGGAGGGGGCGCAGGACATTGATGGTGTGAGGAGGGACATGCAGAGGGGAAGGGGTAATGTAACGGAAGGGGTGGGCCAAAAAAACTGGCCCCAAAAACGCGCCCAAACTCTGGTCCGGGCCGCTCAATATCGTCGCTTCTCAGTAGCTGCACATAAAATACCACACCAAAGTCATTACGTCATTGCCGGATCCCCGAAGGCGGCCGGTAGTGAGCATTTTATTTGTTGGCAAGTCTCGAGCGTTTGTGAGCTTGGAGCCTCCGTTCCGAAGATCCCGGATAAATTTATTCACAGCCTGAGACCGTGGACGCCTATTAGTACCAGAAATCTATTTGCTGAAGACTGAAGTTCGCGTGAGTTGATTGGATATTTTGCATGACTTACATTGCTACTTTGTTGTTGATAAGTTCAACTTTACAATGAAATCTGAAGAAATTTAGTTAATTTTCAGATATTGTGATCCTTAACTCTTCCCCTAATTTCCTAGTATGGACTCATTTGCGTTTTGTTGTTCGTGTTCGTGGACCATCTTGACACTTTTTGCACCTCTGGGGCGTGTGCAGGTAACTAAATTGGGGGGCAAAGTAAAGGCGTAATTCAAAACGTTTTTATGGCTTTTTCTGAATAAATGCAAAAGTTAGATATTTGTACATCATACGAAATAGTTATTAAACATATTTTTGTACCATAGGCGGTGCCAGGTTAACGAAAAAGGTAGCCAAATATACAAAAGATACTAGCCGCAGGCATGCTTCTACCACGGAATATAAATTCAGTTACTGGTCATTAGATAGTTCCATTTTGAATGCTGCAAATCATCCATAGGCTTATCGAGGATCCCCATTTCGGGAAGGTGCAAGACCTTTTTGTAGGAATAAATCCCGCTAATATGATACAAACTAGTCAACAATTACTAGTTTGCTTGCAATTTTCAATTCACATAAGTTGCCCGCTTTATACTCTACCTGGGCTCGCCTATTCTCTTCAAATGTTTCAAAAAGGACCCCCTGGTGCTTTTTCCATCGGAAAACTGCAGTATTTTATGTCCTTGTAGGCCCATGCATCAAAGTTTCCTTGCAATAATATGACTCCCTGTTTTACCCCCCTTTTATGTGCCTGGACACGCCCTTGAAACTTAAGACGTATTAAATTATGCCAAAATTAGAAGGAGAAACCATCTTCAGCATCTTCATAGCTATAAACGCAATTTGTATTGCTTTATTGACTGTCAGCTAGGCGTTTCATACTTTTTGGCAAATCCCCTTTTTAAGTACCTTGAACCGCCTCTGCCGTAAACAATACAGATAATCATTAAACATCAACTATTTTGAACTTATTTAAATCACCGTAAACCTATGCAACTTCTTCATACTTTGAGGCAGTTAGGAAGAATCCGTGAAGATCGCATTTCCGTATTATCGACAATTGTCGCCGAAAAATCCTCCCAAAACTGGGCCCATAACCCGTCTCTGTTCAAGTCAGAAACTCCAAAATTTGACTCCAGATGTGAAAATCAATTTTATGAAAATTCCGAAAGTTTCATAAGCCTACTCGTAGCCGTTTTGGATATATCTAAGAAAAACATGAGGGGTTGGCAATATTTGCCCCCCCTGCCACTAATAGGGTTAAATCCGCTTCAATTTCCCCTTGACTAGGTTAAATTTGAATGTCACCGGGCCTGGTAAGATGTTGGGTGTAGGACAGGGGAGGATGGCAGCTCAGCGACTTACTTCTAAAGTCGTTGGCGTTAGATGTCACTGCTTTCGCTGTCCGCTGTCGCCGCCTGTCACTGCTGTCACTGCAGTCGCTGCTGTCAGCTGCCGCCTCCGCGCTGCTATCTTGTCGGCGGCCGGCGCTGTGATGTCTCGTCGCCGCCGCTGCTGCTTCGCTGTCAGCTCTGCTATCGTCAGCTGTTCGTTAGTGGTCTGCCGCTGCTGTCACTGCTGTCGCTGCTGTCCGGCGCTGTCAGCTACCGTCCGTTGCCGCCTCCGCACTGCCGTCTTGGCGGCCGGCGCTGTCATGTCTCGCCGCCGCCGCTGCTATATCCACTGTCAGCTCTGCTGTCTTTGGTGACCGGCGCTGTGCTGTCTTGTCACCGCCACTATTGTCCTCTGGCGAGCCGGTGTCGGTGACGTACTCCTCTTCTGTCCGCCGTCTGCCGTCCGCCCTCAGTGAGTTCTGGTTCCGTGAGTTTTCCTGGCGGCCGGTGCGGTGGCCAGCCGCCGAGTCTCACCCCTTGCGTCCTCTCTCCTCTTCCTCGCGCTACCCTCTCTGTGTGATAGCGTGCTCCTGGCGGCCGCCGCTCGGGTCCACGCGTCGACTTCTTCCTCCCGCTGTCCTGTTTGGTGTGCTCTTCCCTTCGATATTTATTTATTTATTTATTTGTTTGGCATAATCGCCGACGGGATAAACCATTAATGGGCGAAGTCACATGGATAAAACAACAGATGCATCCCCTGCTCGTCCAATGATGGCTCGGGGCGTGGCAGGCCCTCTGCTTTCTGATTGGTCGAGTCTTTCCACATTTTGGCGCGCAGATACTGCTGCCTTTTGCTGGCGGTGATGACTTGCGATTCCCCCTGGCAGTTTTTGCGGGCGTGGGGCGCTGTTTATCGTTGTGCCGTCCGGGGAGCTGCGCGTTACTTGAGAGGGGTGCTTTTCGTCAGATGGGGGAGGGGACCCGATGACTGTCGGCGTGTACTTTGTTTGAGGTGATTGATGCGTCTGGCCGTCACATTTTTTCGACGATCTGCGGCTGCTGCTGCCTCATCTTAGCGAGGGATGATGTGTTTTTCCTACACGCACTGTTTTTGTGGGCGCCTGGCGCTGTTTTTCGCCTTGCCATCATGTCGTCGTCCCAGTGAACAACATACTGTTTTTTTTTTGTTTTTTTTCGCCAGACAATAGGAGCCCGACGGCTGGCGGTGGATTCGGGATGATGCTTTGTTTGAGGAAATCAGGCCCGTTGCATTGTAAGCCGCCTAAATGCAGATGTAGCCTGCTATAAATTTGTAATGCCCATCCGCCTGCCGGCACATAGGGGTTCAATGTGGCAGGAGGGGCTGGTATGTTGGTACAGGAGTCTGGCTAGACAAATACTGCTTTTCTGGGGACAGGTTTAGGTAGGATCAACATCGATTTATTCTACTACGCAATAAGAATACAAAGTTATACACATATGTTATAATTCAATGTTTACTTATCGTATTGGCAGAGTGCTCAATAGCGATGTGTTGTAAAGGAAAATTAATCACCATGTTTACCGACTACGATTTCCTGACAAAATGAAGCATACTTACTTGGACATCAGTGTATAGAGCACTATCCCGGTGATTGTGATAATTACTGCAAACAACCAGCCGGACATGATTCCTGCTTTCGCTGTCGACTGATTCTCTGTAAAGACGACAACACGGCCACTGTCAACAATACAATGAAGGGCGCATTCATTGTCAACAATACAATAAAGGTACTGATTCTCTGTAAAGACTGATTCTCTGTAAAGACGACAACACGGCCACTGTCAACAATACAATGAAGGGCGCATTCATTGTCAACAATACAATAAAGGTACACTGAATGGCGCAATGTGATCCTTTCTATCCGTGTGACATACTCCCAAGGGCCCCCTGTCAGTTGTCATAACAATATTACTATCTCCTATGTCAATTGTCTTACGTCAATATTACCTATGTAAATTGTCATAACAATTTGTGTAAAGAAAATGTTTCACCTTCACTGGCGGATCCAGGGGTTTATCAGGGGCAAATGCTCACCACCCACAGGAATCTGGGGGCATTCAATACAAGCATGCTCCTTGCATTCCTGTGTACTGAACGTGACAAAATAATGATCTTAGAGGAAAACTGGGAAAGTTAATAGTTTTTCGAGAAAGATAACAATTTATCGTAAAAATAGCCTTTGCAGCAAGTACAAATCCTATTACCCACAGTCAAAAACTCGAAAAATTCGTGCCGCTTCGCGGCATGACACTTCTTTTGCAATTGCCTATACAAATTAGGAAAATGAATTAATGAATTTGATTAAGTGTCTCGCGCAGAAGTGAATGACAAAAAGTCGACCACATCAAAAAGTAGCGATTTTCCTCAGGCCGTCGTAATTATTAAAGTTATAAAAATAAAATGATATGGTTAGCGTCATGTTATTAGTCGTTTAGTTAGCTATCTGCCCATCAATCGATCAACCCCAGGCCCCTCCTCGCCCCCTCCCCGGCATATATCTCCGGGAAAATAGCAGCCTAGCTCACCCCGATGAAGAAAAGAAATGCCGTAACAGCGTGCTGCCGAGGTGCCCCGACAGCTGCTGAGCGGCGGCAGCTCGCTACACACCATCCTGCCGACGTAGCAGCTGCCGGCAGCTGCGGCAGCTGCGGCAGCTGCCGGCCGTCGGAGGTGCGCCTCCAGCACGTCCAGAGCTGCCGGGCACAGGGGCGCCGTCAGCACCGCCACGGGGTGGGCTGCGGCCGGCCAACGTCTCCGTGCACGGAGAGGGCTGTGCAGCGAGCACGGACAGGGGAAAAGATGAGAAGAGAGGCGGAGGTAAAACACATGGGAGGATGGTGAGATAGATTGAGGGAGAGATGTTTCATGTTGTTTATTTTTGAAGGTATGCAATGAATTACCATATTAAGACGAGTGGGTAAAAACGAGGTGTAGCACCCTATGCACTTTGCTACATGGTTGTTAAATGTATGATGTAATGGCTACTGATACGGAAAAGTGGCAATGCTGCTCAGACTCATACTAACCCAGAGGAGCAGGTATACCGGTGATGCTGGTGCTGGTGGTGCTGGTGCGCTCGCCGCCGTTGTTTAGTTTCCGCCGCAGACATTGCAGCTGCTTCAGAAGCTTCCGGCTGCCCGCCTCGTCACCGCCGTCCGCTGCATCGGCATTTGATTTCCTGTTCCGAGTGCTTGTCTGGCGGCCAGTTCTGACAAGCATGTTACCAAGAACCGTCTTAACCATGAACGATCTTAGCTGGCGTCCGCTCCTGGTGTTCTCAACTTCGATAGTTGGAGCGCTGGTGGTGGTGTAGTCACTCGTCTGGACGTCTGAAGAAGCTATCGGGGAGGCTCTTTGTTCGAGAGCCCGCGGAGACTCTGGAGAGATATGCTTTTCGCTTAGTAGCGATGTCGTGTTTACCTCCATCGTCAGTGGTTCGATGGGCTGACCAAGAGCAGGGTTTCCTGGGGAGGAGCCTCCCATCTTTGCTGGGGTTTTGAAGGACTGACTCAGGTCTAATCCTCTTGACTTTGGTGACTGTGGCTTGGCAGGCTGACTGAGGTCAAGTCCTCCTGACGAAGCTCCAGTTTGTGTTGGCTGTGGCTTAGCAGGCTGGCTGAGGTCAAAACCTCCAGAAGAAGCTCTAGCTTTCATTAGACGCTTGGCAGGTTGACTGAGGTCAAATCCTCCTGAAGCAGCTCCAGCCTTCATTCGACTCTTGGCAGTTTGGCTGAGGTCAAATCCTCCTGGAGCAGCTCCAGCCTTCGTCGGAGGTTTGGCAGGTTGACTGAGGTCAAATCCTCCAGCCGATTCTGCCGATGGCTCAGCATCTCGAATAGCGTCGGCCGCTTCAACTGAATCGCTGGCCTCAGCACCGGCGGTGACGAGAGACTGCAGGTAGGTGTATAAGTCGGGAAACTGCTTCGCCAGTGCACACTTGGCTGATATCATGTCCAGGACGACGGCGGCGGATTCTGAAATCAACCCACCACGGTATGGCGCAATCAACCACAAAACTACCACGGTATGGTGCAAATCAACTACAAAACAAGCGGTGAATGGTTGCTTTCGCAATGCTAGGTAATTTTACACGCAAGATTATCGACATCAATATCTCCAAGATTGACTATAGATAATGTTGGTTGTTGCAATGTAATGGATGCTTGCTCTGGCTTTGTAATGCGCTATTGCAGTGTTACCCAAATCATGGATAATAACCCCACTTTGGGTAATGGATCTTTTGGACTGGGCAATGGTGACTGAGCAGGTAGGTCAAACAACTGACTGATTCGTCTGATGATGGTGCACAAAGGTACAGTCTGGCTAATACCTATCTTCTCGTGTCACCACGTGACGCTATAGTTTCGATAGATACGAGCAAGGTGGTTTCCCACCGTAAGTTGGCACCTACTGTCTCTGTCTCTCAGGTGCGTGACTTGGGGAGAGGGTGGAGGGGGAGGAAGTGCGGGGTGGTGTGGGAAGGGAATGCGCTGCCACCCGGGTGGTGGTCGGGGCAGTTTGTCTCGAGGTTCGTGAGGTCAGCTATCGAGAGCCAGCGGAGATACAATATTGGAGACAGGAAAGTGCTCCGCACGACAGAGCAAATTGCTAAATCGGTATAGACGTCGACATCTGGCGTGTTTTTGTCTGTCCGTGGGTTCGAGCTAGAGCCCAGCCAACAATTATCTCGGGCATTGATCTGGCACAATGGGATTACACCATTGTTCCCGATCAGTGCCCAAGTTAATTGTTGGCTGGGAGGTGGCAAGACGTGGACCCGAGGACCCGGTCTGGACCCAGTTGGTCCCAGACTGGATCCCTCGAAATGACACCGGGTACAGACTGGGTCCAAGTGATGTGTCATGCTAATTTCACGCAAGTACGAGCTGACACGAAGGTTTCTGTGTGCTGTTGGCCAATCTGAACTGTATGTATTTGCAACTACAAGAGTTAGTTTACTTGCACTAACTGTAGAGTGCAGATTTGCCAATATACTTAACGAAACGACATTTTGCTAGCTGGGTTCACTGGGTCCAAACTTGCCTTGCACTTGGTATAACTGGGTCCATTTATGAGTTTTTGAGACAAGGTCGGGTCTGGTTCCTAGAAATATCAAATTTTGCCACCTCTAGTTCGAACCACGCTGATACGAGTTGTTTTTATATTTTTCATTTTTTTTAATCACAGCTCGTGTTCAGACTCATGCGACCACAAATCCACCTAATTATTATACGCTAACAAAACAAATGCATTGCGCCTGAGGTTCGCTGATGCTGATGATGATTGAGGCCTACAGGTGCACCGACTACTGAAGTCATACGGCGCACAAAAATGCACAATTAACGTGTAACAGGAAATATGATATGTTTGCGTCATGCTTATCCATGCTTCACGCTCTGCCAAGTACCAACACGAACACACCCGGAGCGGGGTTATGTTCATTAAGTTAGCAAAGTTATCGGCGACGACATTTTTGGTGTACCTGCTACGTCAGGACTAAAAGGTCTTATATGAAGCATGCTTTTATTTTTTTTATTTTTTTTTGCAAGTACGAGGTGACCATCTTGAAGAACGTTTTCCGTTTGCAATTTTCTTGAAATCTCGATTGCCTACAATTTTGCAAACATTTACCGTTTGATCACGAGTATTATCACGCTTGTAAAAATTAATGACATCAAATGTGCTTTCATAAATTTGATAACTAGACCTAATAGACCAAAGTAATGAACCATAGCCAAACCAAATGTAAATGAGTACTTTGATATGGATGCCCCTTGCAAATTCAAGGGGGCACAGTTCCTTAGTGCCCCTCCCCCCGTTCCGCCGCCTATGTTACCAGCTTCTGTTTCACTGTCATCGCATTTTCGCGAAAGAGTATTACAACCATGTATAACGACTTTCCGCCGTTCGCCCATGTTATACAAGTGTGGTTATATTATGGTATTTTGAACGACTCCTGCAATGAGGTACTCCGTCTCGGAATTTGCTCGTGGTTTCATTTTTCAGCAATAAATATGGTTTGAAGCATTAACGAACGATGCTAGTATGTGTATGTGTGATCGACGCTTCTTCTTTTATTTACTGCACAAGCGCAGCGAGTGCAGTAAACAACTTCATTGTTAAATAAAAATAATAACCTTTTTTGTTAGCAACAATTTCTTAGGTTTCCGTTATGGTATAAAAATTATTTAATTTAATGTCAAGAATTAAATAAAATTATTCCCTTATTCAATGTTGTAAGTTTTTACAAATTAAAAGAAAATAAGCATACTTCTTTCAAAACTCATGAGCAGTGTTTTCCCATCACTATTCCCATCACACTACACAGCGCGCACATAATCTAGCGCAGGTGTTTCTAATTTTGTCAACGCTGGACAATGTCCCTGAAACAAATCGCCGACACTAAATTAATTAAGCACAGGTAGGACGATGTGAAAACGCACTATGATGGTTTATGTAATTTCCCTTTTTTGTTATCATGTTTTTTTTTTTGGGGGGGGAATAAATGGCTCTTTTTCATGATAATATATAAGGCATAGTATTGCATACACTATACAACCAGTAACGTTACTCTAAAAAATCATAATCTAGCAAATAAATGAAGCAACTTTCACAAATTGAGGGGTCACAGCCACTAACAGGCCACCATATTAGACGCATATATAACTGCTAATTTGGTATCGTGTTCATTGAATAGCTGTTCTATGTAAAGGATCTACGGGCATTTCATCACAACAAAGAGAACGCAAAATATATTTGATATTCCATTACCAAAAACAAAATGCAGATTGATGAGGACCAAAAATATGTGCAAGGACTTTGCAAGTATCGATCCTTTTAAGCGTGGAACACAAGGTTTACCAAAATAGCTTAGCTGATCTATGTAGAGGATCTACGGGCATTTAACCACAACAAGCAAAACGCAAAATATATTGTATATTCTATTTCGCAAAAAATGTATATCATGCACTCGCAGGCTCGTACATGAAATACACAAAATACCCTCATATTATTCGTATTATTTTTGTTGCTTTTTTCTTCAAAAATAACACTTAATTTTTTCTCACTTTATTCGGTAATATTTAATGGTGGGAAGTAATGCCTTAAACACCCTTGGCCTATAGCAGACCGAATAACAGGTCTGATTTAACAAGTAAATGGTCGCGAATTCTCTGAGTAAAAAATATATATTAATGCTATCTGATGCTTAGCTTTGTGCTATATTTATTTTCGTTGATTGTATACATTGGGAACCACAGACTTACTAAAGGCGTCCGTTCACACGCTTACTTATATCCCTGTCCCAATATCAGAAATGGCACTAGAAGTATTACACCTGGAATTATGCTGTACCGCAATAAACCTTGAAGCCGGAAACTGTGGTCTGCGCGATGGGAGAAGGGGTTAACGAGTCATTCTGGTTAACAGAAGGGGTGACCATACCCTTCCCGCTGAGAACCACTGCTTTGTTCACAAGCCAGGACATCTCGCCAGCCAAACGCTCGGATAATAACTGTCATACCCAATAAGCCGACCTGCTGTGCCAGCCTCCTGCCTCCTACTATGNGACCTGCTCTGGTGTCTCCGCCGGTCAGACCCCGTCGCTGGCTGCAGTCCCACAGTGTCTCTGTCAGGCCAGGTCGGGTCGGGTCGGGTCGGCTCGGCTCGTATCCGGAGCGGCACCGTCTGTTCCTCAGCAGCTGTGATCGGAGACTGAGGCGGCCGCCACCCGACTGCCGACACCCGAGCCGCGCCTCTGTGCCACTTAGAGTGACGGTGCCGGCGGCCCGGGCTGGTGGTGCTCCGCTGTGGCAGCCCGCTCGCCGCGCCGTCCGCCGACAGATGCTCCGAATTGACCTCTCACCCACTGCGCCCTCTACTGGGTCCCCGGGTCCGCCGGCCGTCAACAGACGGTCTGACCTGATCTGTGACCTCTGACCTGACCTCTGACCTGACCTATACCTGAACCTATGACCTGACCTATACCTGACCTATGACCTGACCTATGACCTGACCTATACCTGACTTCTGACCTGAACCTTGGACCTGACCTCTGACTTGACCTCTACCTGACCTCTGACCTGACCTCTGGACCATGACCTCTGACCTGATACTGATTTGACTCTGACCCGTCCTGCTCTCTACCCGTCTTGACCTTCATAGGGCCTCATGGACCAGCCCGCCCCGCTTGACCACCGACGGACGACTTGACCTGCCCCTGACCCTTGACCTGACCTTCGTCACCTGTCCTGTCCTTCTGACCCGTCCTGCTCGACCCTTCCCTTCCTGACCTCCACAGGTCCTATGGACCAGCTGCCCGCTGGACCGACGACGAGCTGACCTGACCTCTGACCCACCCTGCCCTCCACGCACAGAGCAGAGTCAGCCCACTGTGCTGACCACTGATGAACGATCTGACCTGACCTCTGCTCCACACTGACATGTACAGAGTACTCGTATTACCATTTCTTCCACAGCTGGCCTGAGCCAGCCTGCCTCATCCAGCATACCGTGGAAAGCTTGTCTGACGTAACATCCAGCGATTTTGTTGGCGAACTTGGGATGAGCGATAGGGACATTTACCTGTGCGCTGAAGTATACATTGTATACTTTCGATACAACCAATGCTGTCATAAGATACTGTAATGACACAATCAGAATAGTAGTTAACCTACTGCCTCGAATCGGTGTTGTAAACGGAATGTCTAGAGTCATCACTCACACTCTAAACTTGCTGTGGAGCGTTTCTCTTGGCATGCGGGTCAGAAGTCTTACATTGCTCACTGCTCACGGTGTGTGTGTACTTGCGTTTATGAAGAAATCAGGCTATGCCATTCAAGACATGTGTAGCTTGTAGGTACTTGTTTCAGGAGCGATGGTAGATCGGTTTACAGCGCTCTGAACAGCTCAACCAAGGAGATTAATCTATATTTGTACTTGCGTTATAATCTGGACTTTCTCCACAAGAGTTAAATAGTTCGGACTTATACTTTCGATATGTATTTTACACATCTTCTTTAGCGATCGTTCGTCAGTGGCGGATCCAGGGTTTTCATTGAGGGGGCTGCAGGCCCAGGGGGCGCCTCTTTTTGCGCCTGAGGGGGCGCCATTATTTTTTATCGAAAAAATGTGTTTTGAGTTTTAGGTGTTACAAATTACGCAAATCTTTAGATCGACGTTTTTAAATGTAATTTCCTTTCTTTGACGTTTTAACTTTGCAATTGGCATTAAAAGTACTCGATTGTGTACGATTTGTCAAACATTTATCTTTTTACGCCAAAAAATCGCATGCCATGACACAATAAAACTCATTTTCCAAACTACTATATCCATAGGTGCATGCGGATTTGTTTGGTTTGGGAAAGGGATCAAATCCAGTGAATATTAAAAAAATTGTTGAGCAGGGGGAGGGAAAGAGGGCCGTTCAGCGAGGATGTGTTGACTTGGAGGGACAGGAGCGCATCATCAGTGATCAGGCCCATCTTCGACTGTACACAGCGCGTGCCGATAATTGTAAATGGAGTCGTTGAAATGAAGAAAAAAAGATGTATCCCACACTTTCTGCGTATATTGAAACCTTTCAGCATTTCAAATGCGGATTCTTATATTGATGTATATGTTGTTTTACGGCAAAGAGGCGCAAATGTGTACGGGTTTGCCTGATAAACCCCAGAAACACATACGGTGTAGAGGAATAAGGTGGGCTTTGTAAGGCATATATAACAGTAGATTATAACAGTGTTATATATTGGTAAAAGGATAAAATTAAAAAGTTATTCACTCAAATCAGCATTATGACGAACCGAAAACTATGGACGATGGGTTCGTTATGACGATGACCGACTGCATGTGACGCCGCGAACGGTCGTCGTGACAATTTGATTTTAGGTCGTGGAAATCAAACTTTAATTTTGAAACCAGACCGAGAGTGGAGGCCAAGTCTCAGGTAAAAAAAAAAAAAAAAAAAAAAAAAAAAAAAAAAAAAAAAAAAAAAAAAAAAAATCCCCCCTTTCCTGGCTGCACATTCTCGGAATGATGTGCAGATATTTGTCACTTGGGGCCAGCAATTACCGCCAGGGAGAGCCTTCTACCAGGACACCAAATGCAATCAATTGCAATTTTCGATATTTGTATTCAACCCCAGAAATATATAGCGATGTAAGAGGAAACGGTGGCATGGTAAATGTATCATAAACGTAAATGTTATTCATTCAATTCAGCGTTACCACGAACCGAAAACGAGACGATGGGTTCGCTATTGACGATGGTCAACTATGTTGATGCCGCGAAGTGGCGTGAAAATTTGATTTTAGGTCGTGGAAAATAAACATTCGATATTGAAACCAAACAGTGAGTGGACCAAGCCTCGGGTAAACCCCTTTTCCTGGGTGCACATCTCGATATGATTCAGATATTGGTCCGGGGCCGCAATTCTGCCAGGGAAGAGCCTCCATCCAGGCACCTAATGCAATTGATTTCACATTTTCAATATTGTAATAAATCCCAGAAATATATAACGATGTAGAGGATAAGGGCATTGTAAAGGATTAACTTAAAATGTTATGCATTCAATTCCGCGTTACGACAAACCGAAAACGATGACAATTTGTACGTTATGACGTTGGTCACTGATGTGACGCCGCGAAGCGGCGTGAAATTTTTATTTTAGGTCGTGAAAAATCAAATTTTGATATTGAAAACCAGACCGTGAGTGTGAGCGTGAGGGCCTCAGGTAACCACTTCCTTGGTTACACATTCTCCGTACCTATGATGTCAGATATTGGTGCCTGGGCCAGCAATTATCGCCAGGGAAAGCTTCTAGCAGACACCTAATGCCAATTATTTCCCCATTTCGATTTGTATATGCAATTGGCGAAACTTGGTGTCATGCCGCGAAGCGGCGCAAAATTTTCCCGTTTTTGACTTTGATAGCTCGATTTTGACTGCCGCTAACGCAAGTTTACGATAAATTTGCAGAGCCGACCGTTGGTCCGACCGTAATTTTAGGGGAAGGCGTGGCAAATAATTAGTTCAGGAGCTGGGGTACGGGCAGGGCCAGGGCCCTTTCGCCCCTGTCGCACCTGGAATCGCCCTGTTTATATCGATTTCATAAGATGTGGTATAAATTAGAATTGAATGTAGCATAAGTTAACTGGAAAGTTTCACTTCGATATAATAGCCGTTTTCACGATGGGATGATTTTTTCGCAAATGTTTTACAATGTTTTAGTTAGTAGCCGTTTTTCACGAGACTTAATTTTTTCAAAAAAAAATGTTTTAAACCTGCCCTACGGGACCGTCAGAGCGAGGCTTTTAAACCATTTCTCGCAAATTAGTCCATCGTGAAAACGGCTACTAAAAAAACATTTTAAAACATTTTTAAATGTTTTAAAACATTTCGTACAAAATAATCCATTGTGAAAACGGCTATTGTATCATGTATGTAGTGGTAAGTTAATTGTTCAAGTTATTTAGAAAATCCGGGAGGGGCAGATTCCTCTCTATCAGGGTCCGGGCTAACTATCGCTTTTTACAGCCACTGGAGGAACGCGTGGGGGCATCCTTGCATTAAATGCCCCCAAACGTTCCTGTGCGAAGGCAGCAGTTTTCCCTGAATAATGGAGTGGCCATGACCCATGGTCATGAGGTGCGCGAGGTAGATGTAAAAATTGGCAGTGTCGCACACAAATAAACTCATTATTGTAACACATCTAAACCTTGTAGATGCTCTGATTTGGAGCACCCTCTGGCTTGAGGCACCCTTTGTGAGTTTGGGGGCGGCCCTGTTTAGATTCGGTGCACCTCAATCTTGTTTAAGGGCGCACTTCCGAGTTTCGAGGCACCCTTCCAAAGTATGGGTGCTTTTTGGGCATCGGGGCTCTCTCCCCAGAACTGGGAGTGCCGTCCATGGGATTGGGGCGCCTTTAATGGATCTGAGGGCGACCGCCATCCATTTTTTTTGGGGGGAGGGGGGCGCCCTCCTCAGATTTGGGCGCCCTCCTCAGATTTGGTGTGCAATGCTAATAACATTCGAGGGCGCGTTTTCCGAGTTTTAAGGGCGCCCTTCCGAAGTTCTGAAGTTCAGAATGCTTTTTGGGCATCGGGGTGCACTTTCCGGAAATTGGGCGCCCTCCATGAGTTAAGGGGGCGCTCTCCATGGGTTTGGGGCGCTCTCCATGGGTTTCGGGGCGCCCTACATGGGTTTGGGGTGCCCTCCATGGGTTTGGGGCGCCTTCTGTGGGTTTGGGGCCGCCCTCCATGGGTTCGGGGGCGCCCTCAATGGGTTTGGAGACGCCCTCCATGGGTTTGGGGCGTCCTCTATGGGGTTGGGGCGCCCTCCACGGGTTTGGAGGAACAGTCATGGGTTTGGGGGCGCCCTCCATGGGCTTGGGGGCGCCCTCATGCGGTTTGGGGGCGCTCTTCTATGGGTTTTGGGGCGCCCTTCATGGGGGTTTTCTGGGGTGCCTTCCATGGGGTTGTAATGCCGCTCTCCATGGAATGGGGGGCGCCTTGCGGCGCCCAGATTGCGCCTTCGGCGCAAAAATAAGGTGTACCTGCGCCTTCGGCGCAGGGGCGCCAATTTCCATTGAGGGGGGCTGCCAGCCCCGCTGCCCCCACCCTGGATCCGCCCCTGTCGTTCGTTCAAATGAATGCTGACGAAGATATGTAAAATATATATCGAAAGCTCCAAGTACGAATGACTACTCTTGTGGAGAAAGTCCAGATTATAACGCAATTAAAACGATAACTCCACACTATGTCTTTCCGCAGGTTAAATATATATCATAATTGGTTTACTGTCCATTGTTACGAGTAGAACATTATAAATTGTAACACGTGATTGTCAGTAATTTGCATTGATTTTAAGGATACGAACTTGACCTGCTTTTGGAGATAATGATGACAGTCTGCCTTCATTATCTCCCAAAGGAGATTAAGTTATTATCCTAAAAATTAATGCAAATTACTGACAATCACTTGATGCAACGCTCTTCTTCTAACAACAGTAGGCCACGGCACGATTCCATCTTCAATAGGGAACTGTGAAATGTCCGAGTAACAACCTTGATTAGGACCTCCCACTCATGACACTTTCTATGGTGGGATTGACCTCTTTTCTAAAACGAATTACTACTGCTTTCTGCAGGAAACGACCTTTGCGGCTTGTAAGTTAATTGTACCAATTACCATCATCATGTTCCACCGGATCGCGCCATAGTGCTGAAGTGCGCTGAGGAATCGTTTGGCGAGGGAAAGTGACTTCCTAAACGAGTTTGTAGGGGGCAATTCGCTTTCGCTTCAGCGCAGTTGCTGCTTCATTGTGATACCGTGCATTGTAGAGTATGTATCTCGATATCACTCCATATGACGTGCATGGTATAGGTACTGGTGCTTGTAAAAGTACCCGGTGACAACTAAATCGTGTTGTTAGAGAGTAAATCGACATGTTATCTGGCCTTGCAAAGCATCGAGACTGAAATTAGGCGGCAAACGATATGTGACCTTATGCCCATTTGACCACTTACACGGTCATCGTGGAAGACGTTCGACTGCTGCAGTGCGACGCCATGTTCAGTGCCGGATAGAAGCGTATCGCGTTAGAGCCTAGAGGAGGCAGTAAATGGCACAACCCTGAGGATGTCCCAGAGCCTGAGGAGCTGGATGCCGTATTCTTACGTCTGTCAAGACAGCAGCAGATTCAGATTCACATTCAGATTCACATTCGGACCCCCTTCAAATTTGATGAAACTTGGTGTACGTATGAAGTTTAACATGGCCATTACGATGCTGAAGTCTGTTGGGCGCCACATTCAATACTTTGACCTCCAGAGGTCATTACAATTTATGAGGTCACAGGGTGACCCCACTGAACTAAATATAACTGGAATGGACAAGGGTGTCTGAGCGCAGTTGCGGCCGGCCGCCATCTTCGAAAGATAGACCCACCCTGTGGCTGTGGCTGTGTATTATGAATGGAGGGGTCGGGCGCATCTTTATTAAACCTGTCATTTAAAGCTTTCTGTATGTCAGAATTAATTCATTTTGGGTGGGTTATAGATGGATTTGATTGCGCTTTCCAACTGTATAGTTTTTATCAAAAATGTTTTTATAATTTTTCCACGTGCATTCTCCGGGCCGATCATTTCATCTACACATCTGTGTCTGTTCCCCATGTCCGTGCGACTCGTGGTTGCCGAGATAACTGGTCCGGGAATCAGCACTAACAACCTCAACCACACTGCGCGCAATACCTCCACTGAAACTGAATAACACCCTAAAATGGCGGCCGGCCACAACCGCGCGGCCCGGGTCGGGATACAGTGGGTGCCTCCCCCTGGGTGACCTCCTCAGAATGGAGTATATGCAGGTCACCAAAATATTAGAAAATTTGTATGTGTCCGGGAAACAGTAGGATTTTCTGATCGTGCTGATAACTTTAAATGTTTTATCCGAGGCCTACAACAAGCTTAAAACATTAATTTAAGTGCGGCTGGCGAAACTGCAATCTTGCGTAAAACCGTGCTACGCTAGATATCGCTTCAGGCGGTGTGACGTCATAGGCTACCACTTTTAAGATCACTCGTCATGGCTTTCAATAGAGAATGCTATTTTCTCATATAGATTCTAAAAATACAATTCAAATGCTCTTTCTTGCTTTTTCATTTTTTTGTTTCATTTGGTCGAAAAATAATTTGTGCATGTAAAATGCTTATTTTATTTAGTAGCCTAAACAAGTTTTCGCTTTTCCTGATTAGCTCCTTCACATTAATGCAGCCAAAAAGTGCAGGTGCAAAATCTTACGCACTTTGCCCACGTGCGAGGTGACCGATTTCCACTTTATGTGACGGTTGTGATTTACTTCGACTTGTAAATCATCTTTTTTAAGTTATTCATAAGTACAACATAAATGTTTAGCACTTTGGGGAAATCTTTAAACACTAAAGTGATTTTTAAATGTTTTGGTGCTATTCAAAATCTTTCAGGTGTGAAGACACGTGAAGTTATTCTTTTACCACTCCAAAAATTTCCTAAAAACAGCGCCTGAGCGCTGCAAAATCTTACCACCCGAGTGCGTGACCCTATTCCTTCACCATTGCGACTTTGACCAAGTGCGCGCACTTTGGATGTGACCATTGTGGCTATGGCGTGAAGGTTACCTTCAGGTTTCATGCGGCATGGACATTTTCCTTTATGTGGTGTCTTCCGACGAACTGTCAACAACATTGATGAGTCGGAGTGCCTCCGTTTCTGAAGATCCTGGGATAAATTTATTCCGAGCCGATATCACGGGCGAGGCATGACTTAGGCAGAGGGGTGTCGATGGAGGGGCGCAGGACATTGTTGGTGGGAGGACATGCAAGAGGGAGGGGGTAATGTAACGGGAAGGGGTGGGCCAGAAAAACTAGCCCCAAAAACGCGCCCAAACTCTGGTCCGGGCCGCTCAAAGTCGTCGCTCTCAGTAGCTGCACAATAACATACCCACACCCAAAGTCATTTACGTCATTGCCGAAGGCGGCCGGTAGTGGGCATTTATTTGTTGCAAGTCTCGAGCTTTGAGCTTGGAGCCTCCGTTGCGAAGATCCCGGATAAATTTATTCACAGCCGAGACCGTGGGACGGCCCTAGTACCAGAATCTATTTTGCTGAAGACTGAAGTTCGACTGTGATTTTGATTTTGCATGACTTTACTTGTTACTTTTTGTTGGATAATCACTTACAATGAAAATCTGAAGAATAGTAATTTCAGATATTGTTGATCTTAACTCTTCTTCCTAATTCTCCAGTTATTGTGACTACATTTTGCGTTTTGATGTTCTGTCGTGGACCATCCTTGACACTTTTTGCACCTCTGCTGAAAGTGGAACCAAATGAAAAATTATGCATCTAGTTTTACTTACCACATGTTTGTTTTTATTGTCGAAAAACTATAAGCATTCCACAATCGAGGCCTAAAAAAATTCTCTAATCTCTTTAAGCATTAGCGAAGTCAGCTACCATAGCCTGTGACGGTCACCAACTCAAGTACGGTAAACGCTCTTCTTGCTTCTTTCTGCCTTATGCTAAGAAAGAAGGGAGTAGTTATTGAAAAATATTATTATTTTAAGGAACTAGAAATATTTCCTCTTTCGTTTGGTGTATTTTTCTCACAACGTGCATATACTCCATTGAATGAAACTTGGTGTACGTATTCTTCCCATTTCTAGTGCTGCTTCCCGGCGAGGCCTAACATTACCGATTGTCACTTATCGGCGTCATGACTTCCTTTCCGCCAAGGAAGGAGAATCGACGGCGTGGTGCGGCTGACTCCAACGGACGACTGGAGAGAGACTGAAGACTGAACTGGAGAGAGACTGAAGAAGACCGTCAAACGTCCCTCGCAGATTGGTCTCAGGAAACTATGCCGCTCGGATCCACAGCGTCTATGGGTTGACGTCAGCGGCGGCGGCCGAGTGCCGCATTCGTACCAGTCCTATTGGAGTTGGGACTGGAGGTGGTTGCCGCCCGGCGCCTTCCTTATGGTGTCCCCTCCGCGATTCGTCTACAAAGAGACCGTGCAGCACCCCGCCAACAGGACTGTCATACGGGCGACCTCTGAAAACCAACTCTGTCTTACTGACTCACGTGCAGGTGCTGCATTCTTCGTAAGAGATAATAGACAATGAAAAAGGCGGTCAACAACGACCAGTACTTATCTACGGGAAATTTAAAATAAGGTATACCTAACCATCTATCAATTACCCTAAAATTATTCGTCGCTCCATAAAATGTTCCGTTTTATTTGTTAAGGCTTAGCACACCGCCGCTCACCTTATTCACCTTTCGGCATTTCTGACTAAAACAAGACGGTAGAATTACCCCGATCATTGTGGATAACAAGCGTTAATAGTGGTTTCACTTGTCCCGCGATTTAAATAGTCTAAATAGGTTGACACCTCAATTATCTTAATTAATCACATTATCAAAACGACGATGCACGCACATTCCTTACAACTAAAATCCTGAGATTTATGCGTTTTAATGTGAAAATGTAGCTCACATTTAATTCCTGCATAGATAAAATCCATATACCAACCTTTCGTTTCTGTAACTTAGCCGTTTCTGAATACCACAGATATTAAGTTACGTCCCAGCGAAACGGCAGGCACTCGGCCGAGACGTGCAGCGCATGCAATTGCACAATGTTGCGTCAGTTTGAGCAGACTTCCGCGCCCCTGCTCCTCTGCGAGCAGTCAATGGTGCATGGTGCGTGACAGAGAATCGGTTACGGTATGCTTCAAGCGGCAGTGATGAGAGGCGTTTCACCCGCGCCGGAGACTGCGCACCGACTCTGAAGCGTAAATTGACTCGGATACATGACAGTCATGTGATTGCTGCATGAGTCTCTCGTAAAGATTTCGCTGGGCTATGTAAATATAACTTTGAAATACAACAGTTTGTAATGCTTTCGTAACTTCTGCAATGCTGGGACTTTGTATGGACCAAAGGGATAATGTTCCTTAGAAGTCATGAATTTTGACAAAGTCGGACCTTCATTGAATCCCCAGATAAGGCCGGCGCTAAGTAATGGGAATCACTTAAAATATTTATATATGCACTCTCGATATCATTTGTGGACATTGCAGCCGAGCCGTGACTGGATTTGATGATGATTTGTTTTCCGCATGCAAAGAGCGAGAGCGAGAGCAGAGCGAGAGGCGAGACGAGGCGAGAGAGAGAGAGAGAGAGAGAGGAGAGAAGGATGAGGAGCAGAGAGAGAGAGAGAGAGAGAGGAGAGAGAGCGACAGAGCGACAGAGCGACAGAGCGACAGAGCGACAGAGGCGAAGAGCGGACAGAGGACAGACGACAGGTGTCAGAGTGATGAGAGCGACAGAGAGACAGGGTTAACTATAATTCTGAACAGTCAGCAATTCAGTTGGCTTGTCCGTTATATTATGTAAAGGCTGAGTTTTACATGTCTGAATAGCAGCCTGTGTTGTGTTCCGGTCATGTCCGCCTTATGGAGATCACGCCGCACCGGTCCAGGGGCACTGGAGCCCGACCTCTTCTGACCGCCCCGACCTCCCCTGACCTCTGACCTTACTAACGGCTGCCCGGCTGGTGTGAATGCCTAGTGTTTTGAGTCGCACCGATCTAGGCATAGCGTACTCGAAGGCGCTGGAGCCGATCGCACGGAAGGGAACTGTGATGAGCATTAAACGATCAGAACTGGAGACTGCAACTCAACGAACAAGCGTAGCCTAAATTACAAAATTTAGTATTTACCACCCTTGCAAACTGTCTGTCTGTCTGTCTGTCTGTCTGTCTGTCTGTCTGTCTGTCTGTCTGTCTGTCTGTCTGTCTGTCTGTCTGTCTGTCTGTCTGTCTGTCTGTTGTCTGGATGTCTGTCTGTCTGGTCTGTCTGTTCTGTCTGTCTGTCTGTTCTGTCGTCTGTCTGTCTGTCTGTCGTCTGTCTGTCTGTCTGTCTGTCTGTCTGTCTGTATGTGCTGTTCGCGTCTGTCTTTCTGTGTCTGCTGTTCGTCTGTCTGTCTGCTCCTGATCTGTCTAGTCGTCTGTTCTTTCTGTTCTGTCTGTCTGTCTGTCTGTCTGTCTGTCTGTCTGTCTGCTGCTCTGTCTGTCTTGTTCTGTCTGTCTGTCTTGTCTGTCTGTCTGTCTGTTCTGTACTGTCTGTCTGTCTGTCTGTCTGTCTGTCTGTTCTGTCTGTCTTTCTGTCTTGTCTGTCTGTCTGTCGTCTGTAATGTCGTTCTGTCTTCTGTCTGTTCTGTCTGTCTTCTTACTGTCCTCTCTGTTGTCTGTTCTGGTCTGTCTGTCTGTGTCTTGTCTGTCTGTCTGTCTGTCTGTCTGTTTCTGTCTGTCTGTCTGTCTGTGCTGTCTGTCTGTCGTTCTGTCTGTCTGTCTGTTCTGTCTGTCTTTGTCTGTCCTGTCTGTCTGTCTGTCTGTCTGTTCTGTCTGTTCTGCGTCTGTCTGTCTGTCTGTCTGTTTCTGTCTGTCTGGTCTGTCTGTCTGTCTGTCTGTTCTGTCGTCTTCCTGTCTGTCTTGTCTGTCTTGTTCTGTTGTCTGTCTGTCTGTCTGTCTGTCTGTCGTGTCTTGTCTATGTCTGTCTGTCCTGTCTGTCTGTCTGTCTGGTTTTGTTGTCGGTCTGTCTGTCTGTCTGTCTGTCTGTCTGTCTGTCTGTCTGTCTGTCTGCTCTGATTCTGTCTGTCTGTCTGTCTGTCTTGTCGATCTGTCTGTTCTGTCGTCTGTATCTGTCTCGTCTGTCTTTCTTGGGGTGTACTGTCTGCTGTCTGTCTGTCTGTCTGTCTGTCTGTCTGTCTGTCTGTCTGTCTGTCTGTCTGTCTGTCTGTCTGTGAGTTCACACGCTGTTCGTCGCTATTAGTCCAGCGTCAGTCAGCTGGGCGTAACAGACACTGATGGACAGGCGCGTCTGAGCACTGCTGTTGTCCACTTTCCCTCCAATTGGCCGGATTGTCCAATGTCCACCAGCCGGGCGGACTCTGAGAAAAAGGTCAGAGAGTCGGAATCGATGTTCACTCGACCGGCGCAGCACGACTCGGAGCGAAGTGCTGTTATAGGCCGGTTCAGGATGTGGCGGGAAATATAAGTCCGCTGCTTGTCATGGCCAAACGTCACTTGTAAGTCGACGAATTGCGGGCGAATTAAGTCAACAAAGTAACAATTTTGTTACAGCCATTGACTTATTAATAATATTTTTATAGTTCCGTATGCCTTTTAAGCAAACATGCATTGTCTGTGTTCATGGCGTCAATCATATGCTGACAGCTGAGCTACTTCTGGTGGTTGTTATATCATCTCTTAAGATGTAACAATAGGTTTTCATTATAAATAGCGTATAATTTAATTCGGTTGCTGAGATGCATTTGAGAAAACGTTCAGCAGCCTTGGCGACATCTATTGTTGATTGTTCTTTGCAGTACAAAGCGGGTCATGGCTCTGCCCACTAAAGCGCATAAGCCTTGACGGGTATGAATATGCGTTTGATCCTCCACGTTCACTGCATTATTCAGAACTGGTGTGCTGTGAAGAGCCATTGGAGTTCCTTGTCAGTTGTGTCGATCATTCAGTCGACACAGTGAAGAGCTAACGAGGTCCGTGTTGACCTGTGTGCATCGGTTTGTCCAGTATTGATACATCGAACCGGAAAGGGTATATATGATTCAAAGAAGATGAGTGAGGAATGAATACAATAGAATACCAAGTCATACCCCAAAATGAAGGCCGTGATCAAAAACCCAAACAACTGTGTTCATTGAGCTGATAAGTTTGAAATGGCTCTCCAATACACAGGCGAGATAAAGTTGGTAGCCCTCTGCAAAGATATTGATCCTTCAAGCTACCATCACGTACATATGGCTAGTCTGTAATCTGTATGCACTATCAGTCAAATTATAATCCATCAAACCGTGAATTTAACCCTGTCAGACAATAAGGTGGTCAATGGTTTGGGAGCTAGCAAACTTGCTGATGGTATGGTTCTGCTGGTACTATCTGCTGGTATGGTTTCCACTTGTGGAAACCATACCAGCAGATGGTTATATGACCGGCCGCAGCGCGAGCTGACCCGGTACGTCGCGGAATTCAGATCATTGTTTGAACAGCCCACTGAGCTATAACGAGTGGCTAGAGGTCAAGAGGTCAATATTCGTGAGAATCAAATAACACAACGGTTAGCTCAAGACAATGAAAGACACAGGCTGTCTAACCACTACGGTAAATGCATCAAAAGGAGAGCA
>VOPJ01012303.1:0-104996 GCA_014673585.1 Semibalanus balanoides | reverse complement strand
CTAGGCCAAGGCCGTATAAGAGAGGTAGAACCGTCCTGCGATTTTAGCGTCATTTTCGGTTAACATTAGCATGACGTCGCTGGTGCCTACTCTCCCCCTCTCAAGTCGCGCCTCACAATACCTAGCGCGGTGCAAAACCTCGCGGGCGCTGTAGACGGTTACACCGGTTTGCTGATACTTCACTTGCATACAAATTCAAAACTAGTTTTAAATGGCGACTTGCCAAACACTTACGACGCAGCAGTATAAAATACTGAATTGCGACTCAGAAGATGGTATCAAGCCGTCCGAGCCTCCATCCACCGCCAGGCCAGCTGTCTTGCTTTGGTCACTACCGGTATTGGTCCCGTATACACAAATGTAAGGAGAGGACCCTGTTGTGACCGGGCCATCGTCGTGACCGGGTCCCATATCACGCCGTTGCCAGAACCGGGACCCTGCCTCGGTCGGACCTGACCAAAACCGGACCCTGCCAAAAACTAGTCCGTATCTATCAAGAATCTGCAAGGACCGGACCCTGTTGAGACCAGGCTCTCGTCCTGACCGGGCGGCGGGCCCCATAATACACCTTTGTTAGCACTGGGCCCGCCTCGACCGGGCCTGACCAAGACTGAGCCCCTGCCAAGAACGGGACAGTATCAATAATTTGCAATGACCAGGCCATGTTGTGACCGGGCCCTCGACCTGACCGGGCCCCATATCACGCCTCTGTTAACACCGGGGCCCTGTCTTGATCGGGCCACTACCATAAACACTAAACAGGCCCCTACCAGGAACAGATACCCACCAGTAGCAGACTCGTATCAATAATTTGCCAGGATTGGGCCTCATTGTAACCGGGCCTCTTAACACGCACTTTACCAGCACCGGGCCCCTGCCTCGATCGGACCTGACCAAGACCGGGCCCCTTCCAGAAAAGGGCCCTTATCAAGAGCATGCAAAGACCAGGCCCTCGTCCTGATACCAGGCCCCATGCCACGCTTTTGCCATCACCAGGCCCATGCCTCGATCAGGCCTTACCAAGACCGCGGCCCCCTGCAAGGATGGGCCAGAATACGGGTTCTTTTGATGCAGCCCCTCATAAATTTCGGGGCAGGTTACACATTTGCCCCCCCCCCCCTCCTTGTGCGCCACTGCCACTCGAGTCAGGATTCAGGATTAGGAGTCAGGATTAGGATTAGCTCGGGTGTGGCTTACGAGTGGGATGAAGATTGAAAAATAGCAAATAATAATACTGCAGCTCTAAGGACATTTAGCAGTTAATTAAGTATACCAAGTTTTGCGACGGGCGGCGTGTGGAAGCGGTAAGATATTAATTATTAAAGTTAGCATTAGTTATAGTGCAAAATGTTTTGGGGGAACACGTCTGTAGTAGAGTTCCACATGGGGCGGCTATCCCCATAGCTGACCAAGCCTCATGGCCAATCAGGTGGGCCGGACTGGAAAATATTTAGATCATGGCTGCGGCTACGGCTGTGGCTGCATAGTAGACTGGTTTCAAAATGCACTCATTGTCAGCTTTCATCTAGCTGGGTGTGGATCCTGGTGTGGTTTTTCATGCTGATTCCGAATATGCAAAGCATTTTGGCTACGACGTTGGATAAGGCTGGTACATTTGGCTTTCTTATAAGTCATGCTAGTTTTCAATAAAAAATGAGCGTTGCCGCGATCCAACTTCTGTTTCACGAATGGTAGAGATGGGAAACAGTGATCAACGGTTTTTCTCGCAATAATAAGGATTATATTTAATACCTCTATGTATTGATCTTAAGCCAATTGCGTCAAGTTTTATTTGGATTTTTTGTTATTTTTTACCTTAAAACGCGCTTTTACGTTTTTAGACCAATTAGATAGGAACGCCGATGACGCGATGACGCGATACGCCGTGAACACAAAATAGTTGCATAACAAAGCAAAACAGCACGATGACGAAAGATAGCAAAGTAGTATTGAAGTCATTGCGCGTTGTAAAGGCATATTTTAACGTGACATTAAATGTCATATTCACATGCTTATGTAAATAAAAGGCCACGGTGAACGGAAGAAAAACGTCAGCCAGGCGTAAAAATCGTAATAATTTAGCAGCACTAATCACAATAATGTTTTGCGGCATCTATTTCTTGTGATTGGGATTGGGGGGCACTAAAGCACATGGAGGCTATCAAGCGCCCTTCCCGTCTACGCTAGTTCAGCGCATTCAATATGTGAGGATTGTACACGGTGTTAAAACGGATGTTCTGTAGGTAAGAGAAAACTTGTCGGATGCTGACAGTTGCACCGTCCCCCAGTACGTCGGCGAGCGATGCGTTAGGGGACGAAACGCGATTTTATTACTCTCAGCTGTTCGCAGATGTCACTGGGCGACAAAACGTGTTTCACACTCAGTGGAGCGTTGCAGTAGGTGCATACATGCGACTCAGAGCTGGTTCAGGTGGTGGCTGTGAGTGGCGTGGCAGTGAACGATTCGGAGCCTTTAGTTAGAGCTACTTCCTCAATCCTGTTACGCCTGCTGCTCGACTCCCACTTACTGCATATTCGGGCGAAGGCGTCTCAGAGCGCAGTCTGACTCATTACTCCACCTATCTTGCCATTTGGCGACTATGATGTGGCCTATAGCTGCCTTCAGATCGTCAGCCTCTACCCCAAGCGAACGAATACGTGAGGAGCGCGAGGCAGCTTTGGCAGCTTCGACTGCTCTCTCGTTGCCATCAACGCCCACGTGACTAGACACCCACAACAATTTAACTTCTCCACCATCCAAGTGGATGCTGGTCAAAAATTATAAAATCTGTAAAACTATCAATGAGGCAATCAACTGGCTACGGAGCGCCATCACTGGCATTGACCTTGATAGCTTGTCCACACGACGCGCCTGTCATGTAGAGCCATGGCGCCTAACAGGGCTTTGCTGTGACCTTAGCCACCTGCAACACCCAAAATTCACCACCATTCCGAACGAATTTAAGCATTGTGCGCTGGAAAAGCTTAACTCCTATGCTGGATACCGGAGATTCTTCACTGACGGATCGAAGGGTGCTCAGGGCGTAGGCTGCGCTTTCGTCAGTGGGACGACCAGTAGACGGTTAAGGATACCAGACACGGCATCAGTTTTTAACTCTGAACTGTATGCCATCTACCAGGTTTTAAGGTACATTCGTCGTCACAGTCACAACCATTGTCTCATAATCACCGACTCGGCCAGCTCAGTGATGGCGCTCCGTAGCCAGTTGATTGCCTGATCATTAGTTTTACAGATTTTAGAACTTCTGACCAGCATCCACTCGGATGTCGGAGAAGTTAGATTGCTGTGGGTGCCTAGTCACGTGGGCGTTGAGGGCAACGATAGTCGAGAGAGCAGACGAAGCTGCCAAAGCTGCCTCGCGCTCCTCACGTATTTCGTTTTCGCTGGTTGGAGACCGACGATATGAAGCCAGCCTATAGGCCACATCATACTCGCGAATGGCAAGATAGGGACGTGAATGAGTTCAGGACTGCGCTCTGAGACGCCTCGCCCGAATATCGGCAAGTGGGAGTCGAGCAGCAGGCGTAACAGGATTGAGGAAGTAGATCTAACTAGGCTCCGCATCGGTCACTGCCACGCCACTCACAGCCACCACCTGACCAGCTCTGAGTCGCCTGTATGCACCTACGCAACGCTCCACTGTGAGGAAACGCAGTTATGTGCCTCAGACACTGCAAACAACTGCAGAAAAATAAAATCGCGTTTCTTCTTTTAACGCATCGCCTCACGACGTACTAGAGACAGTGCAACTGTCAGCATCGAAAGTTCTCTTCTTAACCTACAGAACATCCGTTTTAACATCGTGTACAATCCTCACATTTGAATGCGCTGAACTAGCGTAGACGGGAAGGGCGTTTGATAGCCTCTATGTGCTTTAGCGCCCCCCCCAAAAAAAAAACAATCACACGAAATAGATGCTGCAAAACATTCTTGTGATTAGAGCTGCTAAATCATAAGGAATTATTACGTCTGGCTGACGTTGTTTTTCTTCCATTTATCATGGCCTTCTATTTACATAAGCATGTGAATTTGATAATTAACGTTAAGATATGCCTTTATCAACGCGCAATGACTTCAATATCACTTAGATATCTTTAGTCAGGGTGCTGTTTTGCTTTGTTATGCAACTAGTGTGTGTCATCGGCGTCATCGGCTTCATCGGCGTTTCTATCTAGTTGTCAAGAAACGTAAAAAGTGCCGTTTTGGGGTAAAAATAGCCAAAAAATCACTCTAAACTTGACCAATTGGCTTAAGGTCAATAAAAGAGGTGTCAATAGAATCCTATCATTGCGAGAAAAACGTTAATCACTGTTTCCCATCTCTACCATTCGTGAAACAGAAGCTGGATCGCGGAAACGCTCATCATTGAAAAACTAGCATTACTTATAAAAAAGCCAAATGTACCAGCCTTAAACGGACCGGTCGTAGCAAAAAATAATTTGCATATTCGGAATCCATGAAAAACTACACCAGAGATCACAACCCAGCTAGATGAAAGCTGACAACGAGTGCATTTTGAAACAGTCTACTGCATAGTCTAACTGTTTTTGTTTTTCATACAATTTATCAAACCAATCATGGTTCAACAGAACCTTGGCATGCTGCCATAACATAAAACTGAACATAAAGACACAATATGAAGACAAAAACACACGGCTGGCCAACGGCCAGCCATTGACATTTGGAAGTGGCTGTGGCTGGCTGTGGCTGTGGTGCCATGACTGTGGAGCGGCTAGGCCAAGGAAAAGTGCAGCCATGTCGAACTCTAGTCTGTAGTTACTAAATGTGATATTTTATATCGATTAGTGGGTATATTATAGAGATGAACTAATACCTTAAGGAGAGAATGTCGTTGATGTATATATTTTTGTAAGATATATTCAAACTTTGAGACGGATTTCCTTTAAATTAACCCTCGCCAGTGTAGTGGGGTGGATGCCACCCCATCGATTTTTCCACAACAAATTGCGTAAATATTAACTGATTGCAATGAAACTTGCAGTACCCTATATTGTAACAAATTGACACATACCCTGAAAATTTTGAACTTCTGTTAACCGCATGACCCATGACCTTTGACCTGTTTCTCAAGGTCGTGTTTGGCGAAACTGGCGTCCCGTAGTAACAATCCTTGAAACATTGTGCAGTTCTCTAGTGTTTGTGTTAATAAACCTATGTAAAGGTATTTATAGGTGACAGTTGTGTCTTCCGGAGAGATTGCGATCTCGATTGAACTTTTCAGAGGTCAAACGAGGTCACTGACCTCCATTGACCTAAAATGTCTTTGTTCGTATTCTGTTCGTTTCTAGAGCAGTTTTTGACGCTAATTGAAATACTGGGATCCATTTTACATGACCATATTTGTCACAGGGTGCAAGCGCTTCCAAAGGTCAACCAAGATCATTTACCTCATATTACCTGACATTACTTTTTTGAATTTGGCAGTTTCTAGGTTACTTTGTGATGCTGATTCCAAATTTGGCGTCTATTTAGCATTATATGATGTTTCTTTTCCTTTTAAGCTCAAAAAGTTATATTTTACACATTTACGATTTGATGATATTTTGGCTTTGACATGACCTTAGAGGTCACCTATTGACCAAGGACCTTAAAATCAGATGTCAGTGGTTTTCTCTCGTCTCCGGCAACACGCTTGTTTGTAATCGAGACTCTAGCTAAATTTGGGACCAAACGCCAGGGGGTCGTACCCCTCCCCCAACACGGTCACGCAATGATCTTGCCCTACACGGGCGAGGGTTAACCCAGAACCCGTCGTCGGGCAGAAAGGCTATCGAGTTGTGTCTTCTCACTGGGCGGTGAGAATGCTCAGACAAAGTCCATGCACTGATAACAAATTGAAATCCCGTAAGAACATAAAAAAGTCTGCCCCATATAATTGTTTTGTAACACCTCCTTATGGTATCGAACACTAAGAAACGGTGTAAAAAAAGAGTCAGACTCTACAAATTTATGTTTGACTCCTTCTCAACAGGATCCCTGGCTCCTACTAGAGAGTCGTGATTCTCTTGAAGGAGTCAGGACTTCCCTTGGTAAGTTAGTGACTAGGATGAAGGAGTGAGGACTCCCCTTGTCAAGGTGTCTGAAAACTCCGCTGGTTCCAGAAAACACCCTTTTGTGAGAGTCTGACTCTTTTTAACACCGTCATAAGTGTTCGAAATCATCAAGAGGTGTCGCAAAACACCCCTCTGGGGCGAAATTTTTGACGGTCTTACGGCTGTCTATTATTCAGTGTAGCTCTGACCTCCAAACCCCTCTTCAGCAAGTCACTACCGCAAAGCAATTGACCAACACTTCACCAATTTCCGCATTATCATTTGCAGGCACCAACGCCACACACGAATTGCACTGTTGTGCAACCGCCGCCCAACTAAAAGACCCCCATCAATCTATCACGTGCGGATAGAAGCTGGTAAAAGTGAAAAGCAGCCTCAATGCCAGACGCATTAACTGGTCGAGTTTGTCACTCAGCACAGATGCCGGCGGTCTGGGTCGGTGTTTCTGCTTCGTCATCATGGCTTCATGGTGCTAATCGTGAAGCCTTGACAAAGCCGGGGCTCTGGCCTCATTGCCACTATCAATGACAAGACGGTGTCAGGTCACTCAGGCCGAACTAACTGCTGTAGTGGAGACGGTGGAGAGCTTATTATGTCAGATGATCGCAGTACTGGCAACTGGCTGGCCGAGATTGATGAAGTCGGAGTTGGCTAATGAAAGCTGACTTAAATGCTTGTATGACAATTGTTTAATTAACGTTTATTACAGAATCCGTTGATATTTGTTATGGTTAATTGAATTATTAATAAATTATTAAGCAAATTGTCGAAAGATTTTAGGATGGAATGGTGTAGGCCAGTCATTTGATCTGTAGGCCACTAATCTCATCTGTAGGACATTTATTATGTCAGGCAAAATGAACAGTTTGTTTCTATTGAGTCATGAGGGTTTTAGACTCCTATAATAGCCGTTTTCACGATGGGTTATTTTGCTCGAAATGTTTTAAAACATTTTAAAATGTTTTAAAATGTTTTAGTAGTAGCCGCTTTCACGATGGACTAATTAGCGAAAAAAATGATTTAACCAACGCCCTACCTGAGTATGTAGAAGTCCTCGAACAGGTTATCCAAAGAGGCTCCCCAGGCTGTCTGGGAGAAGACTTAGGCCGACCTCTGCAGCACCAACAGCAGGAAGTTGGTAGCGAATTCCGGCATGGCAGCTGCTGAGTTCATGGGCTAGGATCCCGAGACTTGGAGCCGGAGCGAGTCTTACCGCTCGTATCGTCAGAGAGCTGCAAGTCTTGAGTGTGACGACCGACCTGACCTGACCGACCTGACAGAGCGGAGAATGACGCGAATGCAGCAATTCAACCTGGCCCTCACGACGAATGAGGAACAGCGCCAGTTCCTCCTCCAGGTTGTGGAGCGGCACAACTTCGTATGTCTGATGAAGTGGGCGACAATGGGTGGCTTAGGCAACGCACTACTCAGATAATATTGATATGCAAGGTAAACGAGTTAGCAATTTTCGTTCATATTGGCCGTCGTTATGAGTAATTATGACAGTTCAATAAACTCGTATTTTTTACATTTCCGCATTTCTTCCCCTGATTGCTGTACATTTGTAGTTGGTACTGGGAGCTAGAAAGGGACTACAAGCTACCTAAGTGAGCATTTTCAGTGCAGTTGCTTAAGATGAATAGCTTTTGTGTTTACCATGCCAATAGGTGTCAATAGGCATAACTTCAAGGTCATGGCGCGAGGTCTAAATATTATCCGATCTGGCTGAATTTTCATATTTATAGTTTTATCATCCATACTAACTTCCATAGAAATGAGCAGTTCGAAATTCGAAAATTGACAAGTAGTGCCACTCTATATATATATATAATAAATATATATATATATATATATATATTATATAATATATACTATAGATACTATATATATGTATAATTCGGGAGCAGGTTTTCTGTTATTAACTTGTTAAAATTCACAAGCCAGTCTTGTGCGTTGTTGACTTTTCGTGAGTTTTCAATTCGTCGATTAAAGTTCTCGCTTGAGTTATGTTCGTAAAGTAAATCAGAAAATGAGTCTATTTAAACACAACGTTTCGTTCGTCTCGAACATCTCAGGTGAATACATCTAACTATATACACTTACAATGATAATGAATGATACTTAGCAATATTAAATTAAAGTTATGAATTGAAAACAATGGGTCGCTTATTCAGCTTTGACAAAATCGAACATTGCCTGGGTCACAAAAAACATCAAGGAATTGCACGCTTACTTTTGCCGAATGCACTTCTAAGGGACGGCACATTTCCTTCGAGTGTGAGCTCTATGCTACACTCGAGCTCTAAGCGGAGCTGCATCAAATAACGTCAGTGAGCCCGCAGATTCAGCTGTCTGTTCATACACGGGTCACGTCAACGAATGAAGACAGCCTCCAAAGGCCTGAAGTTTCTTCTGTTTTTGAGCAGGTGCTATGATGGTTGGGTTGTGCGAGACCATCATCTCTCGAAAAAGAGGTCAACATTGTGCTCCGCTGCAGTGTATGGAATGGCGCCGCCATCTTGTAGGTCATTTGTATTCTTCGGCTCATCGTTGTTACGTAGTACCAATGTAGGTACTATTAGGATGGTGCGCGCAGTTCACCAGTGTACATTTAAATTTGTAAACTACATTGGTCGATCGTAAACAACGATGAGACGTGGCTTCAAGTTGTTTTTTACTACAAGGTTAGACACAGTAGGGCTTTTATACGTAAATAACTATTTGCAGGTCATTATTTTGTTGATTTGGGAAACAGTTATTTCAAGCACAATGGAACGAATTCACTTTCTACTTCCTTCTGTATGCTGATTTGACATCGAGACTGATATAATAGTCTGAGCTTACCACTATTCGGAGGTCCGCCTGGCTGTTCTGTCGGCTGCAGGGGTACCTGACGGGTGGCCGGCTTGACGAGCAGGATCCATGAAGGAGGCGCCACCTGACTGGGAAAGACTTCAGCTCCAACCTCCTGTCGACTCGCGTCTGGTTCTGCTGAAGACTCATCTGATTATCCATCTCTTCCGTCCTTGATCATGGCTGTATTGGTCTTACTTCACTTGATGAAGCTGTTGCTGAAGCTGTAACGGATGCAGATGCTGTACTAGCGAGAGACTCTGCAGTTTGCAGTGGGGCGCTTCTGTTCGTCCGTTGAATGCCCGCTTCTTCTGCATCAACTTCTGCATCCGCTTCTGCATCCGCTTCGACTTCCACTGCAAACTGCAGAGTCTCTCGCTAGTACAGCATCTGCGAATCCGTTACAGCTTCAGCAACAGCTTCATCAGTGAATTAAGACCATCAGCCGTGATCAAGACCGGAAGAGATGGATAATCAGATTGATCTTCAGACAAACCAACAGGTAGCCGACAGGAGTTGGACCTGAGCTTCCAGCAGGTGCGCCCTCCTTCAATGGACGCTCGTTCAGCCGCCACCGTCAGGTACCCCTGCAGCCGACAGAACCCAAGCAGGCGGACCTCCGAATAGTGTAAGCTCAGACTATCTATCAGTCTTTTGATTCATCACATACAAGGAAGGAAGAAGAAAAATGATTTCGTTCCATTGTGTGAATAACTGTTTCCCACTAACCCCAAAATAATGACCTGCAAATAGTGTCATACTATAAAAGCCCTACTGTGTCTAACCTTTACTAAAAAACAACTTGGCCACGTCTCATCGTTGTTACGATCGACCAATGTAGGTTTACAAATTTAAATGTACCACTGGGTGACTGCGGACGCACCATCCTAATATACCTACATTGGTCACACTAACAACGATGAGCCGAAGAATCACAATGCAACCTACAAGATGGCGCGCCACTCCAACACCTGCAGCAGGAGCACAAATGTTGACCCATGCGAGAGATGATGGTGAAAAAAACAACCATCATAGCACGCTGCTCAAAAAGAAAGAAGCTTCAGGCTTTGGAGGCTGTCTCATATCGTGACTAGACCCGTGGATGAACAGACAGTGAATCTGCGAGCTCACTGGACGCTATTTGATGCATGCAGCTCCGCTTAGAGCTCGAGTGTAGATAGAGCTCACAGCTCGAAGGAATGATGCCCGTCCCTTAGAAGTGCATTCGGCAAAAGTAGCTGTGCAATTCTTGATGTTTTTTTTGTGACCCAGGCAATTTCCGATTTTGCAACTGAATAGCGACACCATTGTTTTCATTCATGAACTTATTTGTATATGCAAAATAATTTCATTATTATCACTTGTAAGTGTATAAGTTTCAAATTGTATTTCACCTGAAGATGTTCGATGACCGAACGAAACGTTGTGTAAATACAGACCATTTCTGACTTTACTTTACGAACATACCCTCAAGCGAGAACTTTATTCTACGAATTTGAAAAACTCAACGGAAAAAGTCAACCAACGCACAGACTGCTGTTGAATTTTAACACAGTATAATAGATTATATAATAATATATATATACTATACCGGATGGACCAAAAGATGGAAACATATAGTTTCTTCACCACGGAGAAACCGTTCAAGCAATTTACATGATTTTATGTATGCACGTGCTTAGTTTCATGGAAATTTGTTTGACATACGTTTGATTATTGTAAGCAATGTTCACATAAAGTGAGCAGGAAATTGCCAAAGTAGTTCAATCTCAACTTTGCCCACAACATCTGGTTCTCGGATGAGGCACATTATTATTTGGAAGGCACCGTCAATTCCAAGAACAGTCGATTTTGGTCAAGAGATCAACCTGACATGGTGCAGGAGAAGCCGCCGCAGAGCAGCAGGGCTACCGTTTGGTGTGCGTTGAGCAGCCGGGGGTTATCGGGCCCTATTGGTTCCAAGAGTCCAACAGTAAGACAGTGACAGTCAATCAGGAGCGCTATCAGGCGGTACATTCTGGGATACATTCTGGAGTCGTGCCAATGACAGGCATGGCAAAGACATGAAGTATCAGTAGCTACAGCAGGACGCGCACCTCCACACACAGTCAGGAAGACAATGAAATGTATGAAAGAGCTTTTCAGGTACCGCGTGATCTCCCACGTTGCGAAGAATGCCTGGCCGGCCAAGTCTACGGATTAATTTATTCCTCTTGGGTCACCTGAAAGGCCAGGTATACGAAAGCGGTCCGAAAAACCTGGACGACCTGAAAAGGGCCGAAACTAGGGCTGTGCGTGCCAAACCAGCCGACATGTACCGCCGAGCCATAGAGTCATCCAAGACGCGGGCCGAGCTGTGCCTGTCCCGTGATGGAGGCCATATAGAAAATGTACTGTAAATGACCATCTGGGTGTGTGAATGTTTGTGACCATTATGAGTGTGCGAGACAACTGGCTCTGGTTTGAACATAATTTCCATGAAATGGGCTTTCCGATTATGCCACTGTGACCCGTTTGCTGAAGGAAATTAATGTTTTACATCAGTTTCAAATGTTTCCATCCTTTTTGGTCCACCCGTATATATATATATACATATTTAATATATATATAATATATATATAATAAAATATATATTATAATATAATATAATATATAGATTATTATATGTAATATATATAAATATATATATACAGGTGCGGACGATGAATTAAGACACTTTTCAGAGCACGTTTTAACTTATGTAAAGTTGCTTGATTAATGTGGTTAGGGTATACACCGCATGAACTGCTCATTATGTGCCTTCAGAGTGGTTTTAACGTTTATAGCTGTGAGCACACCAATGGAAAAGCAGAAAAGGGCAGCCATTGTCGTCAGGTTTCGCGCCGGGTCGGTCCCGGGACAGATTGCAGAGTTCAACACAAAGGAAAAAACTATCCTATCGAGTCAATAATTAATTTGCTAGCAAAGTAGCTGCTGTCGAGGACCCTGAAGCTGTTTCTGCGGGCAACATGGCGCACAAAATGCCTACACCTTGATGGTTATTGGGGTCATCTCAAGCAAGGATCCCAGTTCTTCTTTGAAAAGGGCCTGAGGGCGAATTCCCATGCAAAAATCCATGTGACTGACACGGTTGTCAAGCCATGGATGAAGGGCATCGAAAGACACTGACAACTTGTTCCAACAGGACGGTGCACCCGCCCACAACACCAAAAAGACGTAGGCATGGTTGACGGAGAACCTGAAGGAACTCTGGACGAAGGACATCTGACCCTCTAGCTCTCCTGACTGCAGCCCTTGCGATTTCTTTGCTTGTGGCGTTTGTGAGAGGAAAGTCAACAAACACCCCCACAGCACTAAACAGTCTCTCAAGAATAAGAGAACGCAATGATGGCAAACTTGCAGAAGACCATGGTGTCCAGTGTCTTCCGTCCGTTCCACAGCCTAATCAAGCGTGTTACGAAGGTAAGGGGCATATGCATTGAGTGAACCTGTTAGCAAATTGACCAATGTACATGTGTGCAAATTGTTAGATAAATATTGCTATTTTTATTGATCTTAAGACCCTTTTTGTGATTGATTAAAAAATATTTCTCCCAATTTATCGTCCTTACCCTGCATATATATATATATATATTAAATTAACTGACTGGCTTGATCATTTTTATCATGACCGCAAAGACAGCCGTGCAGCCGGTTGCTGTTTGAGTTGATAACCTTATTCCCTGCTGGGGCAGATTCTATCCCCCCGATAGCTTTTCGCCTGCAATTTCAAAACTGTTGCGCCTAGCGTTTTGGAACTTTTTGAATTTCCTTACCAAGGAATAACGCGTGTTGTGTCAAAACTTTGAAAAAAATCGGTTTGGCAGAGGCGGCTCCAGGCTCATGTTTTGGAGAGGTCATTTTTAATGCAGTTGTGCGGCGCATACATCTTTCGTAGTTTGCGGTAAAATAAAAGCGTCAGAAGCAATGTCACTGCTACATTCATCATACATATTTGAATTATGAATATTTAGGGGGATAGGTGAAATCAGGTACATAAAAATGGGAGGCGATATTCTCCGTCAAATAAGGCCGAACTTCAAATTAGTAAGATTATAAAAGGCGTTCCGCACATTGTGCCCCTACGTTGTTTACCTGGATCCGCGTATGTGCAATATATTTTATTTTACAAATTTCAGTATTAAAGCCCAAATTTGACGTTACTATCGTCCCAAACAATCACGGACAGCATTTAATCAGTATCAGAAAATACCCCCCATTTTTCATCCCTGAGTTCGCCTATGATTTTTTTCATTTTTGGTACCTGTCCCTTTTAATATAACTGCAAGAACCATTACCTATGTAGCTAAAAAAAAAAATCGCGATAAATATCGGTTCGAATCCACATGGCCACAATGGACTTTCTAAAAACACCCAAAATTTCCCGTATTTTGCCCCTTGTTCCCCCCTCCATTTAATATTAAAAGTGAAATGTAAAATAAAAAAAACGTTTTTACGAGGATATTTTGTCGCAAAATGATTTTAAAAACGATCTTAGATGTTTTGAAATGTTTTAGTAATGAGCAGTTTAGTATAGATAATATTTTCAAGAAAATAAGTTCCTGATTTTAGCGATATTATTCATTATTCAAAGGAGTTATAGAAAACAGAAAGACTCTTTACAAGATTATGACACACAATTGTTCGTTCTAAAGAACATATTGCGTCATAGAGTCCGCTTGTTTCAAGTTAACCCGCGAGTTACTGGGGGTGGCTATTTATAGCCCCCTCCCGTTTATTCTTGCAATATTCCCTAAACCCAAGGGTAGTATTTCGTGACCAACTTCAGTACCTTGTCCCATATCAATTTAAACATCTGCCTGATGGAAAAAGACCTATAAAAATAGGTCAGCCGAAAAAAGGCGTCAGAGTGACGTCACGTTCTGCGTTTTTTGTTGAAAAATGAGGGTTTGCGGGAAACGCTGTCAAATGTAGAGTTTTAAAGATAAACTCAATTGTGAAACCTTAAAAAACAGGTAATTAGTTGGGCTTATCAGACTGTTATCTCGATTTTTTTAAGAAAAAAAAATGAAATTCAAATTTTTGAGAAATCCAAATGACATATTTGTTTTTGTTTTTTTATAAATTTGCGAAAAAAATTGAAATTTTAAAAAACCGGAATGCTTGTAATTGAGTTTATTCCAATGAATATGTGTAGCAAGTTTGAAGTCAATATCGTCAAAAATGACTGAGTGACAGCCTTTCAAAGACAAAATTAGACCGCCCTTACTGTATTACAATAAGCAAAAAGTGCATTTTTTTTTTTTTTTCCCTTCAATTTGTATGTAAAAAAAAACATGTTCTAGAGTCATTTTTCGCATTCTAATCGATAAACGAACCCATAAACATGTGTTACAACTCATAATGATCGGAATCTTCAGTTTGACCTCGTGACCTCGAATGACCTTGAACTGACCCAAGGTCAAAATTAGCTTATAATGGTAGATGGAAGTGTCAGATACACGAATCATACCGATTTACCACTTAATTATGCGTTTAATATGCATTTTTGCGCGACAATGACGACCACCCCGACTAACGATGGCCGGACAACTATTTTTTTATTTGGACGTGGACTTGTGACGTCCATCAGTGACGCTTGGAATGATAAACAATAATAGGTTTCACTCAGCAATTTAATAAGGTATCGAATGCCGTTCGAATTTTTTAGGATCGGTCCAGTAGTTTCGGAGATCAGAGGGGGGCATAAATAGACCCCCCCCCCAATTAAGTCCGCGTTACAGAATAATACCCAGTAGGCGCGGTTAAAATGCAATAATCCGCTAAAAAAGGCACTAATGTACAATACAAAAAACTCAATAAACGATATCCGCGAGCCGTTATCAAACTAAGTTGATGCTTGCACTCACCTCTTTTGCGTGACATTGACGACTCGATGTTCATCAGGATGGCATGGAAGGCGGCGCTATACCCCTCCTTCACAGGTTTTACCGCCATGAGGTCCATTTCTCCAACTGCTAATCCAAACAGGGGTGGTGAAGTACGTAAGTATGGTGTGAATACATTGAAAACTAGTATGGTTATGAATCACATTGAAAACTCAGGAGCTTGTTGATCAGAAGCGCGCAAACTATACTAAACCTAAAATATACGTTACACATTATGTAATGAATGACAATTGGGATCACAGCATTTTCTGAGTTAAGTCCGTTGCCTATACCAGCTGGGCTCTACTTTTTCCACAATGCAAATACATGGTTGCCTGGTACTGAATTGCAGACCAGGCAGACGCTGTACAGAAACTCAGTCAGGTTACTGCGAAACGATCGTTGCATGAAATTGAAGCACAATCTTTGCCATTGACGCGATAGTGAATCCTCGACGCCAGCACGAAATTAGAACAAACGAAATTGCAAACCTTACTACTTATTCCATACAAATATTAAATTCCTTCTTTTCAGAAATGTGGGTTAACATATCCAGCAAACTAACGCCAAAAATGCACAGACATCAAAACAACTTAAACGCACGCAACAGCCGACACAACACGCCCCTCGGTGACGCCAGCCCAGCACAGCCCAAGCCCAGCCCATCGCCCCAGCCAGCCCAGCCCAGCCCAGCCCAGCCCAGCCAGGAATTAGGTCAGGATTACAGGCTACCTTCAAGTATCTAGACAACATCTTGCTATTATTTGCAGAAAGTGCATATAAATAAGAAATAAATTATATATAATATATTATATATATATATATACTTATATTAAAGCTGTGAGAAAATGTGCACTTGAATCCAACCAATGGGGCAGCCGACCAAACCAAAACACAATAGTTTGAACATAACCACTAATTAGGTTTCCAAACACAGCAAAAGGATGAATATTAATTGTTGGTAATGTGCTTAGCCAAGGTTGGGAAGAAGTATTAACACTCCGCGTGACCTTTTACTCAACCGTTTTTCACATTTAAACAGGCAAGCTCGCAAACGTCGTTGCTGCACGTTGTATAAAGCTTATCGCGCACTACGAAAAATGGCGCAGAAATGGCAGCTGGATGGCCTCGAGCCGAAGTGTTTTGAAGGTATTTGGGTAGATTCATTCGATTCCCCTCCTGAATCGTTGAGGGTATAGCTCACGGTGTAGCATGAGTATAAGAGAGGTATCATTTGGGAATGAAGTGCCAGAAGTACTTTCGGAAGAATATGATAGGAATCAAAGGCATACAATATAACGCCACGAGGGCTCAGAGAAGCATTTTACTAGAACAGCCAGAATCATAGAAAGTATATCTGATTTTTTTTTTTTTACGATATGGGGAATAGGGTATCATTTTGTTTTTCAGTGTAACCGAAAGGTTCAAAATGATAAAATATCAAGACTTGCCTTTTACCATAAGGCATGATTTCAAGCTGCTATCAGGCATAGAATATGATACACAGGGAAATCAATGCCCTGAAAAATATAAGAATATTCTGGAATGTACCGGATACAATAAACATAACATTGTCATAAGCTGAGATCGTTGTACGTCTCCACTGATATAAAGTCTAATTACTGAGCATGTTTATTGGACCTCAATCGGTAACAAATAATCGTCTAGCTTTGCTTTAGCTGTTCATGCTCAAATAAAAAATAAAAAAAACTTCAGGAAAGCTTATTTCATGGTCAGTGATTTTTAAGGAAATACAACTAAAAATCACAAAATGGCCATTGATTCCGATTCCGATTCCACCATTCTCTTAAAATGATTGATTCCACCTGATTCCGATTCCACACAGCATGCCAACGGAATCAAATCCGATTCGCGATGTTCCAGTACCAAATGGAATCGATTCCGGAATCGGTTTCGATTCCACTGGAATCAAGCACAAGTCTGAGTAGGACTATGTCTCAGGCGTCGCACGGCGTCTCGCAGCATGCCCGACGTTATCTTTCCGTGCGTCAGCTGGTCACCGCAGGTCACAGCTCCCCATTTAGGTCGGATGCCGCTCTTCGTCTGCACAGCGCACAGTGCCCACGGATTACTCTGTATAAGCCGATGGCCGGTTGGACTTCCGACTTCCGCCCTTTGTACTCGCCGCGTTCTTTGCAGTGCTCTGGGTCACGACTATATGGGCCCGAGCGGCCACCGTGAGAGAATGAGAGAGCGGTGGTTGACTTCACCCCAATCCGGCCTGCTATCTGATATAGGCACAACGTGCGGAGCGACAAACGCGACCTCTGGGAACCATGCTCAGATCAACTGAACAACTATCGCGGCGTCAGCCGGCGTAACGAGCCTTCGTCTTATCGCGGTTTGATTTTTGATGTGAATTTTTCAATGCCCGTTAGATGGACGATAACTTGGTGTCTTACCTTACATTTTGTTCTCTATAATTGGGCTCGTAAGAAACTTAATACCTTTAATTCCGCAAAAGGCATGTTTTTTCAATTTAAATATTAACTTTACATATTGACCTTTTCCCACAAAAATCGAGTTTTTACTTGGAATCGACAGACGAGACCGAAATACCTATATTGTAAATGTATCACCTTTTCCAATATAACAATTCCTACCGAAATATATTTCAAGTGAAAGTTCATAAGCGATCCACACTTTTAACGACCGGTATTCTGAAGATGGCAGTTGGTAACAAATTACGGTCCCCAACAACATCCGGTATTATCTTTTTTTGACGAAATAATATGGAAAATCTGTCTTGCACTCAGTCTATTAAGATTATGTGCCCTGCAGGGGTGGAACTTTATATCTCTTGGGCACTGGCGGATCCAGGGGGGATCATTAGGGCCATGGGCCCCCAAAGCCAAAAGTGGCCTGTTTGCCCCCCAAAAACGGATTCAAGCGTCATAACAAAAAGCGACGGTAATAATGTTATGCTTTGCCTCTTTCATAACACAAGTTTCGATGGAACCAACAACAGGTCAATATACAAATTAACAGAAAGAATGCAGTTGTCCAGGGAATAAAACGCAAAATTTTCTCCGCCGGCTCCGCGGCCAATTTAAATACCAATGTATAATATGGGGGTTACAAAATCGTGCCGCTTCCCATCACATTTGTTTTATGTTCCTACTTTCTTATATTATTGTGCTAAATATTCGTTTTAACACTTTTTTACCACACTTTTAAACGCACAATAAATTTTTAGAGGTACGCATTATACACAATGTGACCCCACTGCATGAGAATGCATATCCAGGGCGGGCTCTGTTAAGAAGTGCGATCATGAAATAAAGTGGGCCAAGAAAAAAATAACAATATTAATAAAAAGCTTAGACTGCCGGATCATGCAACAAAAGTGTTATTTACCTTATGCCCACTGGCGGGTCAGTAGGAAAGACCACTGCTAGACCGAAAGGCGACCCGTTCGAAGTGAGAAGACCAACTAAACATGCTATAAGAAGAAGACCCTCCAAGACAGAGTGCCCCTCAAGGTCACGGGTTCACGGGCAACAAATTAATGTATTCGGCCAGAAATTAATGATCCGCGCACCAAAACCGATTAAAATATTACACCAGACCTGATCCAGGGCAACTACTCAATTATTAGCGAACAGAAACAATAACAACGACGCAAAAAAATAATATAATAGAACTGTAGGTTAGACTATAAAAACAAATATCAAGAACTTAAGTAAATAAGAGACTATATTCCACAAAAATTAGATATCAAAAGGTTACATGATTTACAAAATAAAGAATTCCAGTCCAAAATAGTAATGACCCATGACACAATACATACAAAACATCAATAAATCCAAATCTAAAATCTAACGTAGAAGGTATAATATCATCCGTAATTTGTTTGGCCACTTTCACGCTAGAAAAAGGGTTCAAGACACACAACTGGTAGGATACAGCGACATCCGGAGAACGCAATTCCAACCCCACAGGAATAATTAGGCATTAAAAATAACAAGATATGCCCCTCCCACCGTTCTTACTGAGGTGAAATCAATATCTTGATAAGAAAAAACTATGGAGTTACATTTTGCGGGAATAGATAACAACTTATCGTAAAATTCCTTGTGCAGTCGAAATCCAGTCAAAAACTCGACAATTTCGCGCCGCTTCGCGGCAAGTTTCGCAATCGCATAAACAAATTTTGCAAACTAATTTCATTCAATGTCTTGCAGAGCCAATCGCCTATCTTTCTGGGTTTTATCAGGCAAACCCGTAAAAAAATTCGCGCCGCTTTGCGGCGCTAAATAAACTTTATAAACCTAGAAAAAAGTACTAATGTATAACATGTGAAACATATGTGTCTGCAGAAACCAACCGTCCATATTTCTATTTTTAGGCAAACCCTTTAAAATTTCGGCGCCCGCCTTCGTGGCGCTCCGAATACTTTATATATAACATAGGAAAGAAGTATCATATAATATATAACATGGAAGCTATGTTGAAATCTGCAAAGCTAAATAGGGCACATATTTTTTTCTCGTCATTTCCATCCAACCACCCACTGAAATTGGCGGCACGCCCTTGCAAATGGGTTGAAGATAAACGTTTTATTTTCCTATATGTTACCTATATTCGTAGCATATATTGTACGGAATATCGTGTTTTTATGTTTTCCCTCTAAAAACATGAATTTGTATAACTCAAGTACCAAAAATAAGGTTGAACGCCCAGATCCGAGGAGAAAAAAAAAATTGGATACCTTTTTGTCAAAAAAAGAGCCCCCCAAAGGCGACGGCTGGATCCGCCACGTGCTCTTGGAGGCCCGAGGCCCCCCCCCAATGATTTCAAATTTTAACATTAGGCCTATGACGTTGCATGGTAAGAACTGAGTTATAATATATCAAATTAACATTAGCCCCCCCCGAGCGATTTAATAAAGTTCCGCTTGTGGTGCCCTACTATCCTTAACAACCAACAAACATTAAATAACAAGGTATCCAAATTTGCAGTTAATTTATGCACCGAACGACGGCCTAGTTAGTGGTTGCGACCCTCAATTTGTGAAAAGTTGTCATAATGGTGCATTTGTATTGAATATTATGAGTTTTGCATATTTTTTTATCTGGCTGTCATACAGTGTTTTAGCCTATCAATAAAATAACATCTTTTTCCAAAACAATCAACAAACAATCGGAAAGTGGCATTGCAATTGGAAAATTATTTGTGCAACTAACGGTGACGTATTTATTACTAACGGTAACGTATTTATTATTATTATGTCGGCGATTTGTTTCAGGGTCATTGTCACAGTGCTTTGAAATGAAAGAAAAGTGTATGTATGTAAAAGTGTAAGTGAAAAGAATATGTCCCGCCAAATAGGTAAAACGAAGGGCCATACCGTTCGCCACCACACATAACAATTACTTTTTATAGTTTTTAACTCCAAAATTGTAATTCTCGAAGTAGGAAAAGTTGTTATTTCGCCTTCAAATTAAGACGCGATCATTTGGATACCATACATGCGTCATACGATGATGCAGAAATATAAATCAAAAGGTCAATAATTCTGTCATGGCTATTTGTGGCTTGTGCTATATTTGTCTAGTATGACGTGGATACACGATAAAATCATAAGGTAGGTATGCTCTTCACTGAGGTGCTTATAATACAACATACGCTCCAGCTCCACTGCCAATGAACAACGTACACGACTTTCCGCCATGGAACTCCTCGGCCATGGTAAGACCAATATTTACACAGCTCGCTGTCGGCGCTCCGTTTGCCTGTCGTGGCTTCCCACACGACTGGCTTCTTTGCTGCCGAGCCGGTTCTGGCGCCGAAAGGTCACGATCAGGCCGGAAGAGCGTCATCTCGCGACTCGCTGCGGAGTACATCTCTATCCAGGGGCCACTCCAGGGGTCACACACCTTCAGGCCGGAAGAGCGTCATCTCGCGACTCGCTGCGGAGTACATCTCTATCCAGGGGCCACTCCAGGAGGTCACACACCTTCAGGCCGGAAGAGCGTCATCTCGCGACTCGCTGCGGAGTACATCTCTCTGTTCGGCGCTGCCGGGGCAGGGATGAGGCATTCCCACGCCGTGCTGACGCTCCGATGTGACCGCCGCCGCCGCCGCCGCCGTCCCGGCTTTGTCCCGGCTTTGTCAGCGGTCATTGTCGCCGCCGAGAGGAGGGAAGCAACGCCGACCACCGCCAGTGGACCGTGGCTCGCTGCGGAGAGCGTCGCTCGCCACTCCTCCCGACCCTCCCGGTCAGCGATCGGCGCTAATCACCGTGTCTCGTTCACCGCCCCGCACGTCCGCTGGCATATTTATACTCCACTGTCCACAGACCGTCATTTCACGGCTCTCAAATTGGCTGTTGGAGTTGCGCCCGGTTACGTTTTTCGTCACGGGTCTATGGAGAGTTCGGTAGGTCGTGGTGTGGCGAGGTCCTGCGTTATTGGCTCGGCGCAGATGAAGGTGGAATGTGGCCCTGACGCGGCGTCGGCTCTCACCCTGTCCACGCCCGGCTACACCGGTAATTGTCAGCCGCCGATTACCAGCCGGCATTACCGGACTTCAGAGGCCACCGGTGACCGGAGGCGGCGGCCGGCAGTCGGTCAGACCGGACACATGCGTCACAGACCGAACACCGCACTGAGAGCTGACTCTGCCCGCCCCTCCTCTGTCACCGCAGAGAGCTGACTCTGCGGGCCGCCCCTCCTCTGTCCCCGCGAGTCAGCGGTCAGACACACTGGGGAGGGACAGGGACTGGGGGTAGGAGCGGCCTCCAAACCCGTCTGAGACCGTCTGATCGGTGGTCTCTGGACCGCCGTGAGACCTGCGGACTCTGGACCGCGTCTGAGAACGTCTGGCGGTGGTCTCTGGACCCATCTGAGACCGCCTGCCGGTGGTCTCTGGACCCGTCTGAGACCGTCTGACGGTGGTCTCTGGACCCGTCTGAGACCGTCTGACGGTGGTCTCTGGACCCGTCTGAGATCGCCTAACGGTGGTCTCTGGACCCGTCTGAGACCGCCTGACGGTGGTCTCTGGACCCTGTCTGTCGCCAGGACCCTGCCCTCCCGGCACCGGCTGCCACAGCTCGTCGACTGGGACCGCAAGCAGACGGGGGTCTGACGGATCACTGACCACGGCCCGTCCGAGCTGTCGTCCGCCCCCCCCCCCCTGCATCGGAAGCGGCAGGCAGCGGGTAGCGCAGCGGACGCGGGGAGTGTGGGACGCCGAGTGTGGAGTGCGGGGTTCCGCGCCGCTCCGACGCACGGGGGCAGGTGTGTGTGTGTGTGTGTTCGCTGTTCGAAACCGGCCGGATGTGAGCGGTTTCGCGCTCAGCTGACCGGGAGGCGGCGGAGGCGGCGGGGCGGTAACCGGCCCCTCCGCTGCTGCTGCCGCCGCTGCCGCTGCCACCGCTGCTGCCGCTGCCACCGCTGTTGCCGCTGCTGCCGCCGCTGCTGCTGCCGCTGCTGCCGCTGCTGCCGCTGCTGCCGCTGCTGCCGCTGCTGCCGCTGCTGCTGCCGCCGCCGCTGCCGCCGCTGCCGCCGCCGCTGCTGCTGCTGCTGCCGCCGCCGCTGCTGCTGCCGCCGCTGCTGCTGCTGCCGCCGCCGCTGCCGCCGCCTGCCTGCCGCTGCCGCCGCTGCCGCCGCTGCCGCCGCTGCCGCCGCTGCCGCCGCTGCCGCCGCCGCCGCCGCCGCCGCCGCCGCCGCTGCCGGTGATCACATACACGTGTCGTATGACTGATAGTAATCTACAGGCTCCCTCCCTCCCAGGCAAACCGCCCCAGTGCACGCAGCTCAACGGCCAGCCCCAACTTACAGAACGCGCGTGTGAGTCATACCGTCCCCCGGCGGTGCCGGCTGAATTGGAAAGGTGGGATGATTCAGGCTCTTCTGTTGTAGTCTGGCGTTCCGCCACGGTCATCGGGCCGGGTTCGACTAGTCAGAAGAAGTGTTTGTCATTGCGGGCGATTTACCGGTGCGTTTCGTTGTTGGGGAATCTACGCACCAATCACACGTCAAATTGGTCGAACGTGCTGAGAGGGTTGCCGTCGGTGGCGAAACTTGTGGTCGTAAACCGTTCGGGTTCAGTTCCTCAGCCTAGCGAGGCTAATAACCGGGGTTCAGTCTGGCTGGCGGCGACGCTACAGCAGCTGGATCCCAGTCCTCGTCACCGGCCAAACATCACGCAAACGCGTCGTAAATCATCGCAACACATTGTGTGGATTCTCACTGGACTGCGTAATTATCATGTTATAGTGCTAAGTAACCTCATTTACCATTTTTATTTCTGTTCGCTTCGCTGCCAAATGGTTCTAGACCCCAGAGATATAAATAGCTTTGAGGTTGGATGACCGGCCTCATGTTCGTATTTGTGTTTCTACGAATGTTGTGTACGAATCATACATTCCTGAGCTAGGGCCAGGGGCCCAGCATACCCGGCCTGGTAAATACCACGACATGCAGGAATTTTCCATTGTCGTGACCACTTTGCGTGCTCCGTGGCTGCTGGCATTACTCCAATCCTCCCAGGAATCAACCTTACGCAAGCCCCTTTTCCTTTTCAGGATAAACCCCGCATTCAAGGAGGAGGCATGGCCCGGCGGGGGACGCCCTGTCGAGGGTGACAACACAGACTGGCAGCAGTCGGCTGCTGACGGCAGCACCTACTGGCACGAGCCGCCCCCGGACAGCTCGCTTCAGCTCGGTCCTGCCGCCGCCGCCGCCGCTGACGGTCCGCCTGACTCGCTGGAGCCACCGCCGGCCTCGGCCGTGGACGTCGGACGCTTCGTGGAGTACCGCGGCGCGCCTCTGCCGCTGTATCCTGAGCTGGCCGTGGTGCACCGCGGTCCGAGAACGCAGCACGGGATGGAGACTGGACACCGCGGACTGGACCTTCACGGCCAACTGGACCTACACGGGCCGACTGGCTCTGACGTCCGGCCGAGCTTCTACTCTGCCGCGGCCTGTCTGGCCCTCCTCTGTGGGCGACCAGCCCTGCCTCGGGACCACCGCGACCTCTCTCTCTCACCGGCTACATGAACGTCGCCGACCACATCGGCTCCACCTGGCCAGCCAGCCGCCAGCTGCCACCTCAGGCGGCCGACGGCCGGTTCACGCTCGACAGGAGGGCCACCTTCCCGCCTGGCCGGACGGCGTTCGCCGGCAGATTGCCGTCGATTCCTGACGAGGAGACCGAGGCGCCGCTGGACGGCCAGCTGGACTCGATCGTGACTGAGTCGCTACTGCAGCTCACCTCTCCTCGCTCGACGCCGGCCGGGTCGGTGGTGCGAGACGGCGCCAGGGAGGGTGATTCGAGCGCCAGCGCCACCACCGAGAAGGCGGAGAGCTTCCACTGGGAGGCAGCGGGCGGAGGGGCGGGAGGCGGAGGGGCGGAGAGGCCACGGGCGCTGCCGCCGCTGGCGCCGTCACCGGGTGGGTTCAGCTGGAACCGTACTCTGGAGCCACTGCTGCAGGTTCTCTGGTCTGGAGAGGAGTCGCCGCCGGTCCTCCGTCGCCGTCAGGAGGTCCTGGAGCCCGCCGCTGACCAGCACGACCCTGAAGCAGCGCTCCGTCTGCCGTGGCTCGCCTCTGAGTCGGGATCCGTGACCGGCTCGGCGGCCGGCGCCGGCCACTACCCAGCTCCGCCGTCACGCGCCGGCTCCGAGCTGTCGCAGCTGTACGCCGAGCTGGCGGCGCCGCGGCCGTTGTCTCGGGCGCTGTCGGAGGAGCTGTACGCGTGGCCGGTGTCTCCGCCGGTGGCGGTGCCGGTCGCGCTGCTGGAGAGGCCGCCGCCCCGCTGCGAGTCGCCGCCGCCGGCCTATCTGAACCAGCTGATGCGCCCGAGACGCACCTTGACAGCGGCGGCCGCCCGCAGCCGCTACAGCTCGGCGCGTCGCTCCAAGGTAAAGTTAAGAGAAACACAGCCGCGTGCGACGCGACCCCCCTCCGAGCCAGGTCGGACGCCTCCAGAGACAGCTCCGGGGCAGCAGGGGCCGCCAGAGCCGCCTTGCTGCCCTCAGACAGCTCTGATGGAGGCAGTGAAGGCGGGTCCACGTTCTCAGGCCAGACCGTCGACAAGAGGGCCGGACCGCGGCGGCGGCCCGCGGCCAACGGCGCCAAGCTGGACAGGGGCCTCGCGGACACGGCCCCGGCCCGCGCACCAACCAAGTGACGCAGAGGGACTGCAAACGGGATTCTCGCGGCCAATGTGCTCAGGATATGGCTGACTCGAGGGCCACGACTAAGCCCAAGGACAGGACGAGAAAAAGGTGAGATGTTGCCCGTACATCTTCTAGTACTGATATAACCACGGAGCTCCTTTTCGGCAGTTAATTCCCTTTGCCAGTTTTGCCGCAGTAATATGTCTTAATTCACACAGGAATTTCAATTGTATTCTTCTAACACTTAAGCTTCCACCAAATTCAGTCCAACGTAAGAGGGAGCCGCTGAGTAGTGATCCTTGTTTCGCTCTCGTGGAGTCAACGGAGCGAGGAGAGAAGATATGTAGTAATTTGCACCAAACACGAGTCGCACTAGACACATGGCTCCTGAAACGGATTAGGACCGCTTGAGAACAAACGGCTAGAGCTGAATGGCGTTTACCGTAATTATATGTGAAACCGCTACATAAACCAATCGAAGTCACAAATAATACTTGATTTTTAAAGAGAGCCGAGTTAAGCGGTAACTCTGGTGGTGGAATCGCCTCGAATAGGCTTAACTCTGGCAATATCTTAGCGGCTTACGCCTAAAGATGAAAGAACTCACAACGGTGTTCTAAAAATATCAACCTCAAGGTGACAACCACACTCTTTGTTAGTCCATCGAATTAAACAATGCATATCGGACCGGCCTAAGACCGTTCTGCAGATCATAGGATATGCTAATAAGGAAATAGATGACATTACGAGGAAAAAGCTGTCGGCTGAAGCCCGAGGGGCCACCCTTTTCGGCTGGTAGTCCGCTACCTTGCCGCCAGCGGGAAGTGTTTGTGTCGGTCCAGTCTGTCTGCACTGGCCGACTTTCTCCTCGGGGCACAGCGCCCGCCGCTCGGTTATTAACATTCCCGGATTAGGAAAAACAACCAGGAAAGATCAGACACGAGGACGAGAAGTGAGCTGATTCATGGTAGGCAAGTGCACTAAGTAACACAAAGACATCACTCGTTCAAATGCTGAGCACAAGGACGTGTTTCCCAATTGAGCAATTTATCTCATTTTCCTCCTCGACTGAATGGATATGTACTGAGACGTTGAACACATGTAAGGTGGTGCGACAGACTGTTAATTATTTTTGACGCAAGTCTATCCCAGAAATGTCGTTTTCCTCGTGTGTTGAACTGCACGTTGTGTCACTAGTGATAAATATGACGCTCAAATTATACGATTAGCTTCTAATGACCTTCAGCTAACAGGTGTCAAGTAAGGCAACTAAGCCGTCTGCGATCTCATGCATATTAAGTGAGGACAATGTCTATCACGAAGGGCGATTTTAATGTCTATAAACTGTAAAGAAGTGCAGCATGAATCGCACCGGTTAACTCCGTCTAACACAGCGCCATCTTTTTCAGGAGCTCGAGTTCCGAAACTTCACGCTAGATGTCGGTCGTGCGGCGGCGCTGCGGCGCCAGGCGGCGCGCCGGTGGCGCTCGCGGCACCTGTGCAGCGCCATCACGGCAGTGCTGGTGCTGGTGCTGCTCATCGCCGCCGGCGTCCTGACCGCCTGGCTCTGGAACACCGAGAGGCGCCTCTTCCGGGTCTAATCGAACGTGAGATCAGTGGCATCCGTGGGACCATGAGGCGCCGTTTGTCCGGTGTTGGTGGCTGTGCTTCCAGCGAGGACTGAGGAGTGATGTCACCGGGCTGGCGACCGCCAGTCGGATTTACCGTGTTCTAGAGTGACGTCGCTTGATGAGGATATCGACCGCAGGCGGCTCTTAGCCTTTGACGAGGCAGAATGTCACGGCGTGACATTACGACATAGATAATCATATCAGTTAGTATTTACACTTGTTTTTAGATGTATGCTTTAAGTTGATTGAACAGGAGTAGCCGAAGGAAGCGATTTTGTGATTGAACGGACCAGGATTGACGAAGACAAATATTTGCTAACAACTGTTTCCTCGTGTAAGACACTGCTCAATAGAAACGCAAGACGAGGCAAGGATGAGCCTTAGGGACGGTCCGGTCACGTCGCCCGCAACTCTCGAACGCTCCAGTTACAGAGCTGTGTTCCGAAATCACACCGAGTTGAACCATTTGTGTCCAAGAGCACCATAATGCAACGGATATGACATGTACCCCGGTAAATACGAATCTAAAGGATCTGAGCTACATGGTGTTGAACCAGATGAACTGAGGCATTTTACTAGTGATGGGTGTGTAATGTGTCCCACGCGTGTGTGTACCGTACCGTTGACGTCGCGGTTTTATGTACTATAACTTATGGACATGCTAAGATAAAACGCGGTTCGCAAACATCATGTCAGTGTCTAATGACAATCGCTTTGTCAAGCCCGTCCAGGTGTTTCAGTCAGACCGGGAAGATCACAGTGCAGCGTTTTCGCGTATTTTCCCCAGCGCCATGTGTGAGCCGTGAGAAAGTGTATGCCAGCGCTGGTTGAATCCAAAATGTAACCATTTCGGCAGCCCCATGGCGAATGTATGAGATGCTCTAAAGAGCGGGCCGCTCGTTTTCTGTGTTAGCTTTGTGTTGGAGTGGATTGAACGCGCGGAGGGGGAGGGCGGGTGTACCAGAATGAGACCAATCATTAAAAGCCCCACTCCGGAGGCCAACTACAAAAAATAATAAACGGCTTGAAGCCTGTTCTTTCATCAAACAATTTTTTGATGATAATAAAAATTGCGGATAACTCTTTATGTGGGAGGCTAAGACTGATGTCTATCGCAATGTCGTTGTTTTTTACCCCCGACGCCTTGAACCAGTTGGAAAGCCCTTCGAAACAAGCGAAGGGTTACAATGGATGAAACCGGATCTGTTGGCATACAGATATGGAGGTATCGACAGATCGTTGGGAGAGGCACTAACAAGGAGCAAACGTAATCTCCAAGCAGGATGTGATGGATGTCGAGAGATTAGAATCTATGATCCAGAGGATTTCTCGACAAAAACGCAATGTTGGATCTATGATCCCACTGGACTCCCACGACAAAATTACCAACAGTGAATTCTTGGTTCCAGTGGATCCTCGATTAAATTTACATCGGATTTTCGCGTCCCAATGATCCATGATTTAAAAACAATGAATAATGCGATCTGATCCGGGGACAGGATCCGTCCATGTAATTTAGCATTATCTATAATTATTTTCTTGAACAAATATAACCAAAGGCATACGTAGCTTATTTTATTAACAACTGAAAGTAATGTCAATACTTAACACGGTAAATGGGTTCCCGGAAAATACTTATCTGTTATAAATGGCGAGTCTGGGGATACCAGTTGGATCCCAGCGCAAAATAGGTGGCCTGCCCAATCTCGGTCCTGGCGGACGTTGAGCCTAATGTTGGAAGACGAAATCGTATGTTGATTCCAGTGATCTATCGACAAATGTGCGAGGTGATTATGTTGTGGATCCTGGAATCAGATCCAAGAAGATCAGGTGGGATCCACTTTGGGAATTTCCGTGTTCGGAACCGGTACGTGGTCGCTTCCCAAGTTACGAAGGAACCAATTGAGAAGAGTGACAAACGAAACAGTGTCTGGTTTTCACGTTTTTCCCTGAACACATCGGCACATCAACGGGAACCACAAAAAAGAGGAAAAATAAGCCGATCTTGTTTCGCTATTTTTCATATGACGGTATGGTAAACCTTTCAGAAACTTTCAGAAATTCGGGTTTTTACCAATACCTCCATATCGGTGGAGCTCTCCCATCCAACTCTGGACAATGGTTCAATTTGTGACTCAATAGCCATATTGGTGAATTGTGGATTCCGGAAAACTACCTTGGTTGTTATAATCATTGGTTCGAAATCATACCCAAGAAACTGTTCAAACCATAACCATTGAAAAGCCACGTCAGCGATCTTTCTTTCAGATTTAGGCTGTACTTACAGAGTGCTAAGCTCACGACCTTTCCTTTAGAAGTGTAGTGTGTGCATGACCTACCAGCAATGACAGCATCACGAGTTTTCTACGAATGTCATTCCTCTGGCAATGAATCGTGCGTAGCAGTTAACGTTCCCACCACAAGCGTGACACAAACTTCTTCTCGTGATTGCGGCTGACAGAGAACAAGGACATTTCCTTCTCCCACGTAAAGCGGACTTTTTCGCGCGCACGACCGGCAGCTTTCACTAATGGCCATATTTCCGATTTCGATAACATCAAAGTCAACTTAACTACCTTCAAAATAGACAATAAGTTCAGGCCGGCAACATTACAGTATTTTTGAAGGCCGTTTCGGAGCGTATTGGCCGGTTCCGGAAACAGGACATGTTCGGGACAGATGTTGCAGCTCTAGTAGAGAGACATTTCCCCACAGCTCAGACACCACTCAGTAGATAGAATATAGTCTGATTATTCAGTGAGCTTTGTGCGCAGGACACCAGGCACATGGTAAACGGAAACAAAGGACACAACCCGCCAGCGGCGGGCCCAAAAACAATCACAAACTAAACAATCCAGGAGCAACCACATAACGATCACAGAACAATCACATCAAAACGCGACGGTCGGTGACACGCCTTTCCACATAAATAAAGCCGAGATTCGTCCAACAGCGTACAAAAATACAAAACAACAGTCACTAACAAAGCCGAGGCAGGCGGATCAGATCGGGCGTGACCTGCCAGAGGCAGCACGCCACCAGATACGAAAGGTAGAGTCGCCACACTCGATATACTGTCAGCGGCGCTGGAATACTTCAACAAGCCGCACCGGCGGCTGAGATCGGTTAGTAGAAGTAGCTGCCCAGATACACATTAAGCCCCGTTAGACAAGAGCTGCCGGATACAATACCATCAGACAAGGCAGAATTACACCAAAGGCATAACCAAACGACCGAATGGCCGCCGGCCAAATGCTGGGTTATTTGAATAAAACGGCTGCCAAAGTGTTGGCGCCGGCTTACGCTGATATATAGCGCTGCGTACGCTCGCTCGGCGTGCATCGCACATACGCAGACCGCGCGAGGCAGGACCCGCACCACAGCTAACAAGCCAAAGAGTGTAGAAATTCTGAGCCCACCCACAGGCTGCAGATGTCAATAGGGCACATAAAAGTGTGCCTGTCTACACTGAAAGCTATCAGACTCCCAGCCACCGCGCGCCAAAATGCGCACGTTAACAATATACTTGACTGCGTACTCGTAGTCGGTTGTATGGCCTTCTGAGCCGAAGCGAGTAGTTAAGTAAGCACGAGACGCATATCTTCTTTAGTAAGTACGAAACTGCGGTGCGCTACCTAAAACCAGAGCTGCAGACAATCCCCTCCCCACCTGTTTTAATTAGTCCGAATGTTTTGAATGGATGGATTTCCGAGGTCAGGGCCCGCGCTAAGCATAGCTTGTTGCGCAGGCTCTGACTCCACCACCCGATCACGCAATTCATGTCGTCCGGCAGAATTTAGAAGCGAAAGTTTAACGTGCCCGACATACCTGGACACGGTCCGCCCCGCCGCGCTCCCCATGGATCAGGGTGTAGCAGGAAACAATTGTAATAACATAATCGAGCCTGATCTAACCTTTACAGCAATCACGGTCGCAGGGACCCATGTTTAGAACGTTCCGCTCTCATTCGCTCGATGCGCTGCGGCCCTAAGGACGGGGGGGGGGGCTGTCGTTGCCCGGACACCCCCAGACCAAGGATATACCAGTAAGACGCCTTAAACGGCGAAGGACGAGCGAGTCCGAATAAATCCGCGTCAATTTATAACCCGTCCATCGGAGGTTCGTCTTGGCAAAGCATGCTTTTGAATTATTTTCGCTGTGTGTTGTTTTGCCGTCGCAAATATATCCGACCAACTAAATCGATACTTTTGAACTAAATAGGTTTCTGCAGCGTTATTTTTAATTTGCAATTATAAGTTTTCATGTTTGGTAGGCAAACATTCGTTTTGGGTTGGTATTAAATGGATTTTATTGCGCTTTACAGCTGCATTATTTTCATCGTTTAACACCCTTTGGTTTTGATGCTACGGTGGTTGTAATGAAGGAAGTATTATGAAATCGGTAACGTAAATATTACAGGCGGACCTTTCGAACCCGTGAAATCTGCATTTTTAAAATAAAAATTTTCTGCGTGATTTTAGAAAGGACGGCTACATTGTTCTTTGTTTCATTGCCTTGTTCACGTTCCCATAGGTTGCTGACTGTGAGCACTGATTATTAAATTGTGAAGACGTCATAAAACTATGAATTGCGCTTTGTTAATAGGCAATAAACTTTACGCGTACCACGGCCGCTGATCGACGCATAGTTGCATACCGCGTGGGCGGATTCGTTTCTCTTTTACGCGAATCTTTCGGTGTTTGACCCGTGTCTTTGCGACTTTTGGTGCCGAGATATAGGATCCGGTATTGCAAAACAATTTGTTTTGTATGGTTAATTTGTGAGAACAAGGGCGGGTTGCACGTTGCGCACGTGCCAGATGTGACCCAGAGTTTTGAACCCTGATGCAACATTGCCAGTTGGTGTGGTCTTCCAGGCACACACCAAATTTTCAGCCTACTATAGGTCCGACGTTTTCTCAGCTACAGCAGGAATAATACCTTTTTGACCACTGACGCGGCACGTGTCACGCCCTCCACCGGCGCCATGTGACCCCTTACTGAGAAAAAAAAAAACATGCAACCACATCATAATTGTCAATGCTATGGGGAGCTATAGTGGCGGAAGACGGCTTGTCAATCGGGAATGCGGGGAGGTTCCAAAAATATTAAGCTTCTGGACCAAGCCCCCCCCGTTAGGCGGTCTTGCCGGGGGGGGCCCGGCGGGCGGTCGCCGCTTATATTGAGAAATCCGGTATTCAATGAACTACTCGCCGCCTCCGGCGCTTCGCGCTCGCTCGTAATAACAAGGTAGACCATTCTGGCTAAAACAGGGTCTCAAAGCCTCTGATAGGCGACGGTCGTGACGTCAGCAGCACATGACTTTTGGTAGCCGGCATGATCAGCGTGCAAAATCCAATTGAGATTCACCCTCTAACTCCAAAACTAAAAGGGCTAGCAAGACGCAAAATACAGCGTTCGAAAGCTATTGACAAGGCTATTCGAAGTAACTTCGGTATTATTTGCCTCAGGTCAATAATAAGATCACCAGAGGTCATCAAAAGTCACATTTCATGAAAAATATATAAATGCTTCCTTTTCAGAGAATATGCATTGGATCAGGCCAATTCTTTCAGAATCATGCAATAATTTTATCTAATTGTTGATGACCCAGGTGGAATTTTTGCTCAGTGACTTATGTAAGGTCTGCTGAGGTCATCTCAGATCACCAGCACCTTTTTGCCAATAACTCTTAATGGGAGACAGAGGCGTGGAAATGAAACCATTGTTCGTCTCGTCGAGTCAGGTCGCGCCATATGCAGCATGACCTACCTGGAATAACAAATGACCTTGACCTGAGGTCAAATTTTGAAGTTGACTCAACCATATCACTATAAATATGTTGTTTCAAAGCGCCTTTACGAGACAAATACGACGGTGCTAAAATTACTGCTTTATGTCCAACAAATACAAAGTTATTTATGACAAACGTTTGGCAAAAATGCCCTCCTAACCTTTGGTGACCCCTGGGTCATGAACTATAGACCTGAGAGCTCATTGAGTAAACTATGTCTATTTGAATTTTCATTGGCCTTTGATTGTTGTTTTCCATTTGTTACTGGCTGCATTAGTTCCCGAGATATTTGAGGGTTTCTAGAGCAAAGTACTTTGCTTGAACTTTTGACCTTTGATGACCTCTGATGATCTAAATATTGACCTGAGCCCAAAAATGCAAAAAAAAAATCGAATGGCCTTGAAGAGAGCTTTTGAATGCTGTGTAGTGCGTCTTTCTTTCTCTCTTAGTTTTCAAGATAGAGGGGGTGGGGGTGGGGGGTAATCAATGTGTTTTTGCACGCCGATCATGTCGGCTGGCAAAAGCTATGTGCCGTTGACGTCACGACCAATCAGAGGCTGGTATTTGATGGGACCCTCTTTTGTAATGCTGAAGGTGTCGGAATGAGCCCTCCTGATCTAGACCATCTTATAGACAAAACGTGATGATTATAATATAACAAAAACATCTCGAACATCTTTCGATACAAATCTCTACTTCACACAAATCGCTGGTTTTTGGTATGACACCGCAGTTTCGTATTTACTTTGACGATATACGCTCACGAGAGTCGCCTCGGGCGAAATGCCCACCATAAACTTCTTCATGGACTTTGTTAACCGGTCCAACTCGTCTGCCTAGATTGCATAGCTATCTTCTGGCCGTTGGCAGTTGACGGCATCTCTGTTGTTCTTTAGACCGAACATTCAGTATCCCACCCTCCCCTGCCGGCGTTTCCCGACCGACCGCCGACTGAGCGCACCGCTATCAGGTCTGACCCCCAGTCCCCCCGCCTCCCGTCAGCTGCGACCCTCAGCCCTCCCCAGGCTCCTGTCATTCTATCAGGTCTGACCCCAGTCCCAGCTCCCGTCAGCTGCCACCCCTCAGCCCTCCCCAAGCTTCCTTCATCTATCAGGTCTGACCCCCCAGTCCCCCCCCGCCTCCCCGTCAGCTGCGACCCCTCAGCTCTCCCCAGCTCTTCATTTCTATCAGGTCTGACCCCAGTCCCCCGCCTCCGTCAGCTGCGACCCTCAGCCCTACCCCAGCTCCTTCATCTATCAGGTCTGACCCCCAGTCCCCGCTCCCGTTCAGCTGCGACCCTCAGCCCTCCCCAGCTTCCTTCATCTATCAGGTGCTGACCCCCAGTCCCCCACCCCGGCCTCCAACGTCAGCTGGACCCTTTCAGCTTCCCCAGCTTTTCCCTTCATCTATCAAGGTCTGACCCCAGTCCCACGCCTCCCGGGTCAGGCTGCGACCCTCAGCCCTCCCCAGCTCCGTCATCTATTCAGGTCTGGACCCCCAAGTCCCCGCCTCCCGTCAGCTTGCGACCCTCAGCCCTTTCCCCAGCTCCTTATCTATCAGGTCTGACCCCAGTCCCCCGCCTTCCCGTCAGCTGCGACTCTCAGCCTCCCCAGCTCCTTCTCTATCAGGTCTGACCCCCAGTCCCCGCCTCCCGAATCAGCTGCGGACTCTCGACCCCTCCCCAGCTCCTTCATCTATCAGGTCTGACCCCAGTTCCACCCGCCTCACCGTTCAGCTGCGGACCCGTCAGCCCTCCCCAGCTCTTCATCTATCAGGTCTGACCCCCAGTCCCCCGCCTCCCGTCATCTGCGACCCTAGGCCTCCCGAGACCCTTACTATGATCAGTGTAAACCCAGTCCCGCCGTCAGCTGCGACCCTCAGCGCTCCCTTCCGTCGTCACATTACTGACCCACGCTACCACAAAACTCCACTGGCGCGCTGGTAGATCCTCCTCCGCAAGGGCAGCTGCAGCTCAGGAGACAGCCGCAGCTCCGGGGTAGCAGCCGTGTCCAGCTCGAAACACGCTACAGCAGCCAGCAGCAAGCAGCGCCCTGCCACCGTCAGAGCGCGTACAGCAGAACGCGCAGCAGCGGCCCAGCTAGCAGCCGGCCGGCCGGCGGGGGGCAAAGCCCGCGCGGAGAGAATAAGGACACAAGGAAGGCGGCCGGTCGGGCGGCGCGGCGGCTCCGGCGGCAGGCCCCGCTCCAGCCGCGACACACCCCCTGTGGCGGGGAGAGGAGATGACAGTGTGACTGATGGGTGTGGGTAGAAAGAGGAGCCAGCACGCAACATCAGAATGACTTGAACTGGTGTGAAACACAGCACAATACAAACGGCATAATTAAAGTTTGCTTTATATCGCATGATGTTAATCAAATGTCAGGCACGAACATATGTAAAACAATATGAGAAGCAACACTGATAGAGCCCTTAAATACTAATAAAGAGCAAAAAAAAAAAAAAAATGCAAGTCCCTGGTTCTAGACACAACATGTAACATCATCACCGAAAGCCATCCAGCCGAACTTCCAAGCATCCTTCGACTAAACCCTCAGTTCTTAAACAAACCCCGAGGTAAGTAGGTAACAAGACAGCACGGCCAGTCCGCCGCCGCTGGGCCGAGAGACTCACCATGGCCGTGCACGGGCGACTCGGTAGCCGCTGTGATAATGGTGAGCGGCAGCTGATCTGTGCGATCCTGCAGTGCCGTCAGACCGGCCGAGTCGTACACACGCAGCGGCGACAGGTCTGAGGGGCAGACGGGAGCGTACGGTCAGAGCGGCCAGCGCAGGGGACACAGCGGCACCCAACACTGCACACAGCCGGCACCATAGGGTCAGACAGCGCACACGGCCTCGCCAGCACAGGCCTCACGGAAGGCAGCGATCGAGACAGAGTAATTCACTGAACACTGACACTGTGAATTGTGTCGTCAGCGTGGCGCCAGTGACCTGCCTACCTGGACTGGAGGGCGGTGTGTAGCTGAGCGCCAGTGACCTGCCTACCTGGACTGGAGGGCGTTGTGTAGCTGGGAACGGCCAGTGGCTTGCCTTACCTGACTAGGAGGGCCGGCGTTGTAGTCTGAGCGCCAGTGACCTGCCTACCTGGACTTAGAGGGCGGTGTGTAGTGAACGCCAGTGGCCTGCCCTTCCTGTGGACGGAGGGCGGTATGTAGGCGCCAGGAACCTGCCTAACCATGGACTGGAGGGCAGGTGTGTTAGCTGAGCGCCAGTGACCTTGTCCTACCTGGACTGGAGGGCGGTGTGCTAGCCTGGAACGCCAGTGACCTGCCTACCTGGACTGGAGGCGGATGTGTAGGCTGAACCGCCATGACTCCTGCCTGCCTTGGACTGGAGGGCGGTGTGTAGCTGAAGCGCCAGGCCTGCCTACCTGGACTGAGGAGGGCCGGTGTGTAGCTGAGCGCCAGTGACCTGCCCTACCTGGCTGGAGGGCGGTGGTAGCTGAGAGCGCCAGCTGACCTGCCTACCTGGACTGGAGGCGGTGTGCTAGCTGACGCGCCAGTGACCTGCACTACCTGGACTGGAGGCGGTGTGTAGCTGAAGCGCCAGTGACCTGCCTACCTGGACTGGAGGGCGGTGTTGTAGCTGAACGCCAGTGACCTTGCCTACCTGGACTGGAGGGCGGTGTGTAGCTGAGCGCCAGTGACCTGCCTACCTGGACTGGAGGGCGGTGTGTAGCGGACTATCTCGCCCAGAGGCTGCAGCAGGTGGCTCGACTCCTCCGCGCTGCACGGAGACACCAGCATCGTCTCGTCGTCGGCCAGACTGGTGTGCTCGGGGATAGGTGAGTCGTGAGGCAGCCGCGACGCTCCGTAAGCTGCGACACACACACACACAGACAGACAGACATACAGTCAGTCCAGGGGCAGAGGATGCAGCATCGACTGACTGATGAACCCACGTAATATCCGCTGACAATACACACCAGTCAGTCCCAGACGACTCGGGCGCAACCGTTTCAGAAGTAACCAGTTTCAGAGTTTCAGTAGTCTTAGAAGCTAGTATCAATATCCGTAAGCCTAACAACTGGTATTTAGTTAGCAATAAACAGATGCACATCACAATTACTATTAGATAAGCACGATTTGCGGACTGCTTCTAAACTGATTTACAATTTCCCATCTGGCAGGTCAGGTCAGGTCAGGTCAGGCCAGACCACAGACAGCAGACTTCAGAGGGTCACATACATCTGAGGGGTTTCGTGGAAGGCTCTGACGAGACAATCCAGAATTCGGTTCAGACTTTACCACCTCACAGTCTCTTACTGAGAATCGGTGAGCAATAACTCATCTTAATGGTCCAAGTTCCGAAACGATCCGCGATGAGCGGAATGGGTTTTGAGAAGTTCTACTTTAACTTGAGGCAGAATTCAACTAGTTGTGTTAAAGTACGCTGGTGTATATTAGCAAAGGTCCCACGAACCATCCAGCGTACATGACGACGTGGAACCGACGCTGGGCCCGGGCTCCGGAGTAATCTCACTGCGCCAATATTGCCCTGCGTCGACTGACGTCACACTTCCGAGAGTTAATATCGGGGCAGCGCTGAACCACGTCCGTATACTTAGTCAATAGCAATTATCGGCCACCGGCCACATACTACCTGACCCCGGTCCTGACAATACACACACCAGGCACTGGTTCGACCCCACACCACGTCGTGCGTGGGCGTACTCACGTGAAGAAGAGCCGGTGTTCGGTGGCGTCGCGCCAAAAGTGGCGGCATTTCTGCACCGAATCGCTCTTGTACCCGACAGTGCGTTTAGTCTGCAGTGCCGGGATAGCAGCACAGAGCAGCGGTCAGGCACAGAGCCGGGGCAGACGCAGGCGCCTCGGCGCGTGGTTAGAGGGTGCGCAGCGCACGGCACACAGCATGCTCAGACGTGTGAGAGATGGAAACACGGCACAACTCCATGCAGATTGCCCCATGAAATTTGATAGCATGTCACCACAAATGCCTGATTCCCGAGTTCTACAATACCGATCACCGTCACAAAAATTGTGCACCGCAGTCGAGCAGATCAAACACCTCCCAATTACACCATCTCCCTCACAACACCAATCAGGAGATAAACCACCCCAAAGCAGGCACAACACAAACACTAGACCCTTAAAGGGGATAGTTCACATTCAACATGGGGTTTTGAACTGAGATAGCAGATTTGTAGAGCAGATCGGAAAATGAGTTTTGGCTGAAGAATAAACTTGCAACGTTAAGTAGTTTCGACACAGGATAGTCTGCATTTTTTCCGTTCCCCTGAAAACAGCTTCGGTAGTTTGCCGCCAGGCAGGCGCCGAAGGTAGGACACTCTCTGACACGTAGTATCTGATCACGACGCCTCGTTAATATCCGCACAGCCGTCCGGGTTGCACGGCGGCCCTTTGTCAGAGACTGTACTTGGCGTCTGGCGGAGCCAGAACGCCACCTGCTATCGTACGATTTCTCGTGAAATACAAAAATAAGTTTACTTCTTTCTCCACATATATCCATCAGTTGTCCAAACCAAAGCCATATTCGTAGTTTTGAGCACAAGATGCACCGTATGGTTGAATTTCAAGACAACTTTCAAGGTGAACTATTCCCTTTAAGTCTCCCCAACAAACACACAGGCACAAACCACGCACTAACCACTCTACCCTTAACACAGCATCACACACCACACACGAACCTTGGTTCTGGAGTCCTCCACGAACACCAGGTGGACGATGAACATCTTGTTCTCGAAGTTGAGTTTCTGCACGTCTTGCCAGCGGAAGAGGTTCGATCGCCGGCCGTCCTGCAGTACAGAGATGCCGCGGTAGTTGAGGCCCAGCGTTACCGGGGCGCCGCGCTGGTCCTGCCGGCAGACAACGTACCAATCACACACACCGTCAGAGTGACGGCAGATAACGTACAACGACACCGGTCAGATGTGACGGCAGATAACGTACAACAACACGGTCAATTGGACCCAGATAATCGGTCAACACACGGTCAGATGTGACGTCAGATAACCGTACAACACACTGTCAGATGTGACGTCAATAACGTACGACACACGGTCAGATGTGACGTCAGATAACGTACAACACACGGTCATATTGTGAACGTCAGATTAACGTACAACACCACGGTCAGTTGTGACGGTCAGATATACGGTACAACACACTGTCAGATGTGACGTCAGATAAACATACAACCACTGTCAGATGTGGACGTCAGATAACGTACAAGCACACGTCAGATGTACGTCAGATAACGTACAACACACGGTCAGATGGACGTGCAGATAACATTACAACACACTGTCGAGATGTACGTAAGATAAACGTACAAACACGTCAGATGTGACGTCAGAAACGTATACAACACCACGGGTCAAGAGGAGCGTCTATGATAACGTACAACACCACTGTCAGATGTGACGTCAGATAAACGGTACAACACACGGTCAGATTGTACGTTCAGATAAACGTACAACACTCGTCAGATGTGACGTCAGATAACGTTACAACACACTGTCAGATGTGACGTCAGATAACGTACGAACACCACGTGTCAGATGTGACCGTCATTATAATCGTACAACACACGTCAGATGTGACGTCAGATTAACGTACAACACCGGTCAGAGGACGTCAATAACGTACAACCACACGGTCAGATGTGACGTCAGATAACCGTAGCAACCACACGGTCAGATTGTGACCCAGATAACGTACAACACACGTCAATGTGACGGCCAGAAACGTACAACCACACCTGGTCAGATGTGACGCAGATAAGTACGAACACACCGTCAGATTCATGTGACGTCAGATAAACGTACCAACACACCGTCAGGAGGTGTGAGCGGGCAGATGGAGCGTACAACACACGTCTGCAAGATGTGACGCCAATTAAAGTACAACACACCGCAGATGTGACGTCAGATAACGTTACAACACACCTCAGATGTTGACGTCAGATAACGTACAACACGCTGTCAGATGTGACGTCAGATAACGTACAACACACGGTCAGATGTGACGTCAGATAACGTACAACACACGGTCAGATGTGACGGGATAACTGATGTACAAGGCTCGCCGACACACACCGCCAGACGGTCAGATGTGTAATGACTGACAAAGGTTGTTTTCCCGGCCCTTGAATCAAAAGTAACTGACAAACAGTCCCCTCGGGGAATACCGTACTACGGGCAATTGGACATGTCAGTTGAATTTAATACACGGTGTTTTAATTCAGTTATGCTACAGGGATGAGTTTATCGGTCACGCACAGTAGAATGGCCGCTCATGGCGTACTACAGGGCTCGGTCAATTTTGATAGCTGAGCTCCATTAAAAGTCTGTTGGTGGATCATAAGTAGCAGACTAGGTCCTAACTAAGCCAGGTACCAATCGATGAGGAGCACGCATTAAGCGACAGTAGTCCGTGTTGCTGACTAATGACCTCTGTCATTGGATCGATCTCCGCCAGCCGATCAATCAACTTCCTGCGTCCCCGGGGGCCGGCGAAAATGTAGGTACTCAAGCTGATGAGCTCGCTCTAAATTCGGCATGCTAAACAGACGGGGACGCACGCAATAACGACATTATTTCAACCAAAGCACGAAAACTACCACGCCGGCACATCCCTTGCGGTCACATACAGTAGCGAAACGAGAACGCGTGTCAGACGGTCGGGCACTGAGCCGCTGGGATGTCAATGACTTACCACCACCTATGTTATGTACAGAACAGAGGGTGATAACTAAGCCAGCTAATTAACTAGCTAGTTAGCTAACAAGTTAACCAGGCGTCCCAGACCACCAAATCAACGACTCGTCTAATGCAGATCACGGCGTCCCACATCTCCCACAGTCCTCTGATTGCTAACCGAGGCTTATGGGCGTGACAACCCCTAAGGTTATTTTGCGGCCATAACCGGACATATCCCAACAATGCACTGCCCGGTGCCCACCTTGAAGGGCTGCGGCCGCAGACCGTACATGTCGAGCTGTGCGGCCCGTTTGAGCAGGGTCATCTCGGCCTGAGCGGGGTCGAGGCCGCGTGTCTGTCGACAGTGCAGCTCCATCGTACGCTCCTCCAGCCGACTGCTGGCCCGCCACACCAGGCTGTAGTCGGACGCGTACCGACCGCGCTGCTCCTCAGGGTCGTGATCACCCGTCTCCACTGCACAGGGCGACACGGCAAACACGGCAAAACGTCAGCATCGGGCGATACACGGCAGTCGGGAGTCAGTCGAGTCGGATATCTATCGACAAGTGCAATCGCTCGAGGGATTGAGTCAAACGGCTCTTTGATTTAATAGCGAGCAAATTTGGCAATAAGATTGCCGTTCACCATCACGCATCAGGCTATACAGTGAATGTTTGCGAGTTCTCGACACAAGCACAAAACAGATCACAACCCATTCCAGCACAAACATCCACAGATCGCCCGGGCGCTGGCGGCTGGGCATAGCGTCAGCATCAGCGGAGTCTGCCATCCCGTGTCTAGGACCCCGTGTCTAGGACCCCATGTCTAGGACTCCATGTCTAGGACCCCGTGTCTAGGACCCCATGTCTGCCCCAGTCCGTCATGACCGGACAGCTGCCCCACCTTGCAGCACGAGGGCGGCCAGCAGGGCGGCCTCCTCCTCCCCGGTGGTGAGGCGGCCGGCGCGCAGATCGCGTCGCAGCTGCAGGTACACCTGGTACCGCGACAGTTCCTCCTGGAGCCGCTCCGGCCAGCCCGGGTAGAACTTCACCCGGAAACTGAACACCATCGGCCACATCTCTGTAGAGCGGGGGGAAGTCAGGGGGGATGGCGCGCCATCAAGGCGGAGACGAAAAAGCCCATAAAATATGTCACTCGATTCCCGAAACTTGGGTTCATGTTATGAAACATAGCACATTGATAAACTGGCTTACCGAGAGCTCCCGACTTATCGAGGACGTTTTAAAAACAAGTACGTTCAGGAAAGGACTGAGGAAGGACAGCGGGTAACAGAGAAATGTGCGGAGACTCAGAGCAATGTGAGCCGACAGCGAGCTGGGGAGACTCCTGGAAATGGGCTGCGATGGAGAAAAACAGACCCGCACGCACCGAGACACGTTGGCGCTAGATGGCGAACAGAGAGAAGCTTCGTAGTTGTCCGCAGTCACGGCCCACGATGAAAATCAATACCGGATATATGCACTTCTAGAGACTGTCAATACATGCAAGCACATTGCACAATGCGTTATATCCTCTTGTAACTAAATATAAATCAGGGCTTTGTTTGCATAAAAAAATATACTTTCCGCGCTTACGTCGCACGGATCGAAGAAAATCACTTTGATATGCAAGCATAGTTTCATTAAGTAGAGTGAAGTCACCACAAACAATAGCATCACTGTCTGTAGTTTATGAGCAAGAAACATGATTCGTAGAAGAAAGTGATGCATTGTGTAACGTGGTCATAATTTGTGCACCACCGACCTTCAATAGAACCTTTAATGCAACTTCCAACTTGAGGTGCTATAAGTTTTATTGTGCTGTTTGACGTCGTCATGGCACCGGACAATAGGCAAAAATATCACATGAGCCGTTAAAATACGAGCCGTGTAATAATGACAGCTATATGCAAATCTAAACAGCATGCAAACTTTAGTACAGGTAGCTTTAAATGCTCTTCAGCCTCAAAAAACGATTAAAGGGAGTATGCCTACTCTTTTGAAATGTCAAATATATTTTTATTACGGTAAGAAGCTATTGCTTTGATTATTGTTTACGATAAAATTCACGTCCTGGAGCCCCTTTAGTTGAATTTTTACTTATATTCTGTTTGCATTTGTTGACTTTCAACTCATAATACGATCGTCAACTATGATAACTGGATAAGGCGAAGATGTACTATAATGGCGCACTGCCCAGAGCTAACAATATATGCTAGCCGTTGTAATGTAGAGCAATGCTTCTAGTGCAAAGCGCTCTGGCGCTATTGTAATTAATCTACTGCCAGTATGTGATTTGCGACTTTGGAATATCGTCAGCGAACTAAAGTGATTCTGGGAAAATTAGTACCAGTGGCTAAATTAAAAAATATGTTCTACAGGCTAGTGTCAACAACTCCACATGACCAATGTGAGTAGGCACACTCCCTTTAAGAATGTTTATGTTCATTGCTTACCCTTCACTTGTTTCAAGATCTGTTTTGTAGGTTCGAGCCATTGCTGAAAATAATCGAAGCCAGATTATGACACAATCAGAAGCAATATATTTACACTATTCACACAGGAATTAAAATAATGGTATTGAAATGCATCTTAATACTTTGATACATTACAAGTGACATCGACTTATTTACAACAAAATTATAGAAAACATTAATTTATATACGAACAGAGCAAAGTGATACAACATGCTTTCATACAGAGCATACAGCATTACTTATCATTTATGGCCCATACAATAAGAAGTTTGGCCCACAAGTAACAGGCCTTACACTCCACAGTGTGACTGGCCCTTACCTTTGTTTTGTTGCAATCCTCGAAGCTGAGGCAGAAGTACTCTTTTTCCACAAGGTCTAGATGTGCGCACACTTGGTCAATCAGGTACTGTCCATTTTCCTTACCCTGCAGACAAGTTTTGTTGATAAAATATCCAACAGCACAAATTACATCTAGACTCATCAGTTGTCGCAAGGGAAACCGATCGTGACAAGGATCTTTGTATACAATTTTTTGAAACAATCATTAGGTTAACGTACGTGCGAAGGAAAAACTATTTTCCGATGAAACTGGTGATGGATGCCCGGACAGAGTGCAGACGGCCAACTCCGGCGAGATCCAGCTCTGTTGGATTGCTACCCGCTAACATATCTCACATGCTAAGAACATCTATGTGACCAGTATCTTGTCCCCCACATGTAGTCACATGCAGCTTTCTTAAGACTTTGTATTGTACAATGTATACGGTGGAAGAGGCAGAAAGCATACAGTCTACATTGATCGTAATGGGTCTGTATTGTCTTGTTTCAATTGAAAAAGAATCACCATAACATAGTAAATGTTACTTTACACCCCAGTGTCATTTAGTAGCTGCTCGTTTTGGTTAATACTATTCAAAGTCACGCACACATCCGAGGGGACGCCGTTTTCCAGACCACGGCAGAATGTTCATAGTCCTGCACTCACCAAAAATTCACACTGCAGTATCTCAGAGTCGTCCAACAGCCTCACTGTACACTTGTAAGCATACTTCTTAGTCTTAGAGGAGATAAATGGCATGGTCTTAGAGACACAATGTTGATATAATATTATAATACTGACAATGAAAAAATTATCGTGGAACTTCTTGAAGTAAAGCAGACGAAACTGTAACAAATAGACGGATTGTTGTTACACATTCAGCCACACATATTCATCGGAACCACTGCAAAACATTATTCTGCAATCTGCATTATTGATGCAAACATTATTCTGAGGATGAATACGCAGTTCAATTTCGATGGGCTTCCACTGGCACACAATTACTGATATTGTCAATCAGTGTAAGGATGCACATATCACATGATGTCATTGATCTGGCATAACATATTCCAGTACAAAGGCAGGAATGTTGCACTAAACCGCGGCGTCCCGGTGCCACCTTCGCCGTGCCGGGGGGGGGGGTCTGAACGCCCCTTTCAACTCGGCTCCTATGGGAAGTAGGCAGAATCCAACAACACCGTTCGATACCTAGCTCATCAAAAATATGTCGCAACTATTTCATATATTTTTGGGCCCAGTTAAATACATTGAGGTCACCAGAGGTCACCAAAGGTCAGATTTTCACATTTTAGGTCTTTGTTCCAGAAACCACAAATATATCGGGAATTATATCACTAGTAAGAGGAACAAACGGTTCAGAAAACCAATTGCAAAAATGGTATCGCCATTGGAGTTGGTGTACTCAAATTTTAGCTCAGACTCAGAGGCCCGTTTTGCGCCCTCCCTTCCAAAAATACGTCGGCGATTCTACTTTTGGCAACAACTTTTTTGTTGGTTATCACTTGTATAAAACCAATATAGGACAATAATGTTAACATCATCGTGTTTGTCTCGTCAAGGCGCTTTGAAGCACACCCATTCCAAGTGGTTTAGGTCAAATTCCAAATTTTAACTCGGGCCAAGATCATTCAAGGCAATATGGCTGTCCAGGTGAGTCACAATGCACAAACGCGGCTCGACGAGATAAACACGGTGGTATCGGTTTCATAACTGTTCTATCATTCAATCAAAAGTTATTGACACACAAGTCACAACATTGAACTGACGGTCTGACGATACAAATATAACGTCAACGATACAAAAATAAATATCCGAGATAAACGAATTGTAGCTTCTTATGGTCTAATAAAATCCTGGAGGTTTGAAACCGATCAGCCGAAAAACTGTGGCTGTGGTACGACCGCAAACTGTTTTGGAGGCTGGCTCACGTGACCTGGCCCGGTGACTTGACTTGCTATGACTCAAGGTAAACAAATTCACACAATGTGAGTAATTGATGCCCGAAGATATTTCAATTTCCAACAGTTCCAACAATCCGACTAGGCGTTCCTCTTCGGATCTCACTCAAATATTGAAGCTCCATTCTTGGTTTGGGGAGGCCAATAATGGAAGATTTCGATGAATGATTTCGATGAATAATTTCGGAGAAGGCCAAGAATAGACTTCGATGTCTTATGTGAGAAAAAAAAATACGAGCGTTAATATCAGCCAACGCCCAAAAGTTAACCCCGCGCACGTGGCAGGGGGGGGTTTGATTTCCCCCCCTCAGGTTTTTCAGGGCAGTAGCGCAAAAACGGCGGCGGCGCAGCGACCGCCAAAATCTTTTACACCTGTGTTGGGCATCAAATTTACACACACTTTGGAAAAAGTTTTGACTTGAGGTCAATCTCACGGTCAGGTCACAAGTCCATGTCAAGTGACCTCACCTTTCAAAAATCGTTTTGGCGTTTCGTGCCAAAGCACAGGTCTTTTTCGGAAAAATTTGAAACTTGCAGGAATTTTATAAGGAATATCAGACCTACAAATCGTGATTATCTCGGGATTTTTCGTATCTGTGACCAAAGGTCAGGTCAATTTTCTGACCTCCCCATTATAAGTGAATGGGAAATAAAACAAAATGCTTCCCTTCAGAAAATATGCATTGGATTCAGGCTAATCTTTCAGAATCATGCTATTTTAGCCTCATTCTTTAAATGATCAAGGGTGCAATTGTTGCTAGTGATTTCTACAAGCGTCATCCGAGGTCATATGAGGGTCATCAGCAATGATTTGCTAATAACTCTTGATAGAAAAGAGATAGAGACGATTAGGTGACACCAATGTGTTTGTCTCGTCTTGCGCCACGTTGCCCCATATTGCAACATGACCTACCTGGGTCACCAAAATGAACCTTGGACCTGAGGCTCAAATTTTGAAGTTGAACCTAACCAGCGCACCGTATTTTTGAAGGTTGACCTAACCAGGTCACCGTATATATGTTTCAAAGCGCAATCAATGAGACAAACACGATGAGCGCCCTCAAAAATGTTTTTCCCTATCTTCTTAGGTGACATCTAATTCACCGAAAAGGCTGTTTTGCCCAAAAAAACAGTATTTTGACCTTCTGATGACCTCTGGGTAGCCTAAATATTTTGATCTGAGCTCAATTTTGAGGGCCTGGGTTGCGATGCAAAATTTCAATAGCTATTCGATTGCCTCTCTTAATTCGTTGCTCCTAGCTATATAGGTTTCCGAGATAATCGGGGGTTCCGGAAAAGAGTCCTAAAGGTCCTAAAACCAAGAAAATCTGGACCTTTGGTGACACTGGTGACCTCAATTGTGAAACCCTGATCCAAGAAAAAGACTGAAATTACTTTCGATAGAGCTTGCCTGAGCTATCCAATGCCGTTTTTTCCGCTTGTCGCTACGTTGCGTAGTTTTGGAGATATCACGGGGGGGGGGCGGAAATCAACCCCCCTGAAGTGCACGGGTTAAGGGCACCGCCCCCTCCCCCCGTCACGAAGTTGGGAAGGGGCAAGCCACCTAAAGGACAAATGCACACAGCGGGCCTGTCAGGGCCATGACAGCTCTGGAAGGACATGACTTTGATCAAGATAGTATGTTGAACCCCACACTTTATCGAGCCGCCAATAAATAGAGATGCTCAAGGAACAATTGAGAAATTTGATTGCACAAAAACTGACTAATTTACGAGGTAGCCATGACCACCGCTGATTTTGGAAGATCGTCATGATGCCAGCCCGGCCATCAGGGACCCATAGACCGTACGCCATGTGGTATGAAAAATGTGTTGTCACAGTTTTTGCTTGGATTTTACATAAATTAAATGAATAGCATGACTGATTTCGTGACCATAACTTAAGTATAGTAAGTGTAGAGGTGGTGAGTGTACAATGTACAGTGATCGTCTGTCAGCACATACAATAAACCTGCAAGCGAGGATCCCATCTTTCCGGGGACAAGACTCAAACACAAAGGAACCAGGCCATCTACATCTGGCAGCTAGTTCCATGATTCTAGTCTATTCTAGTCTAGTCCACTTCTTACTGCAGCGAGTTAATGTATTAACCGATAGTACCATTGAGTAGCTTGGTCACTAAATGTTTAGATTGAATAATAATTGAGAAATGATTTAATGCATAAAGACAATAAAGACAATATAAGCTTAAAAGAAGCAGTGCAACAAAGAGCCCTCCAGGGCATTAACGAGGTTGCAATACCACCCCCCCCCAATCCCATCAGTCCCTCACCCTCCAGTCCACGCGCACCTACTAAAAACAAGTCGTAACCCCACGAGTACTTAATGAAACTAATCCCTTCTCTGTAATACGTATTTTATTCTAATCTTAGAGTGTTTGCGATAGTGATGGCGGCAGAAGTGAATGCAGTAAGCGAAAATCCCCCCGGTAGGCCTTATTTCCAATTCCTATCCTTAGCCGGCTTTTCTGTCTCTGATATTATAAATGACTGTCGGCGAGATGCCTATGTTTCTACTTTGTTTCAGGAATATACGTTGTTTATGCCCTGATGAATACTCGTGATTCTACGATTTTCCTACTGAATTCAAATTCACCTTGTAATTTATATCCAGAATGCGTGACCAATTACAAATTTTGAATATCCTTCAATAAGATCTCCTCTTAGCCTTCTATACTATTAGTGAAATTATCATACCCCAAGTGTCTCTTAATCTTCTTCAAATAAGGCATACTATAAAGACGGGAATGTACCATTTTTTGTTGCACTTTTGTTTCTTTGTACTCTTTCTAATCAACCAGCAATCTTTCTCATAAATGTTGGGAGTGACCGAGGCTTGCACGCCATACTCTATTTGATGTGGTCCTCATATGCCACAATACAGTTTAGGGTTATTACCTCCTTCACTTTTGTATGTGTAATTATTGTCTGGTGTTAATAGCCCCCAGCTATTTCGTAAGAGCGTCTTGTTTCCTAGAGTTCTACGATCCTGATCCGACGATGAGTCTCTGTTGTTACCACGACCCCTTGAAATCTCTTGTCTCTTCCAATCTGCTCTAGTTTCTGTTGCCCACTTGTTTCCATTTTCAGGGTACTCGTCGGTTTACTGCTAACTCGTCCAGGCGCGATGATCTTTACATTTAGCTCAAATTGATTTCTCTGCCATGGGCTTCAGACCTAACTCAGTCTAGGCGGTTGTCAGGTCTGCTTGAAACATCCTAAAACCTGTTTGCATGCAGGTGCAGAGCTTCTTGTATTTAATGTGCCAGTAGTTTATTCAGTTTAGAATGCTTGGTTCGATGTGGTGCACGCTGACTGCTGGCGCTGATTGCATAGCTGACCTGAGGGGTGGCCTGTGGCCAACAACCCTATGTTGTTACTGGTGGTGGCTATGAGGCTACGATGCTGGCTGATTCTAAATAAGGAGCCATTGATAATCTTAATTTGTTTGCATCCATATTAGCATCTTCTCATGATAAGCGTGGCTCAGGTTATCATTCATTGACCATTGACCATGCTTCTACCTCTAAAGCAGAGGAACAAAGTGAAGATGTTGATAAGGAGCCTATCGAAGGTGGAATCATATGAAACTAGCGATAAATTACATACACATGCAGTTGATGGTCTTGTGGTAGCTCAAAAGAACAAGGGTATAGTGACAAGTGCTCACTGCACAGCAGGCATAAGCAAAGCCAGGGTATTCTCAATGCTATGGTGATCAGCAGCATGTCTAGCTGATTTGGTGTTTCCTGGTTTCAGTAATATCATCAACGCTACTATTTTATACTTTTTAATGAACAGTAGGTAATTAACAATTATTGCATAGTGACTGCAAATACCTACTACATTGTATATTTTATGCAAATGATGTCTCACAACTTAACTATTGGAATCAGGGTTTCGACATTGATAAGTTGCCACTAGTGTTTGATTATAGATGAGAGGTTAGAATGCTATAACGAAGTATAGCGGTAGACAAACATAATGCTGGACATGTCTCCACAGCATATTTTTCATATTATTGGTGATATAGACACTCGACAGTAGAGTACAGAAAATAATCAGTAGAAAAAAAGGTGTATGTGAGTGTGATGTTTATGGTATTTTGTGCGTTATGAATACATATGTACTCTCTCAAAAGACTGTCCTGAACACACACTAAAGAATACTTATAGCATGAAGAGTACAGTGTTATAATGTGTATGGCATTACAATTGCTTACCCTATATGCTTGTCATGTCTATGTTATACAATATTTGAAATTAATTGAGTATATCATATCCTCTTATGCATCCCCATGTTTCTAACAACCATCTCATACAACCTTCAGCAATCAGCTTTGGTTTAGTTGGGATAATGATGAAGCAATGTCCCAAAATTGCATTTTTGCTTGGATGTCAGAGTGGAAAATTTGAACCCTAAAGACCACAAGAGTGAAAAATTAATGCACAAAATGGAAGTGGATATTTTCTATTCTGATTGAATTAAGAATAGCAGTGAGTTTAATTCAAAGGATGATCAATTTCTTGTCAATACTAGATATGATCAAGTCCTGGTTTCGGCAGCCATGGGGTTTTTAGTATCTTTTTGTCGATGATCGGCGTTCACGTGTGGGACGCGCAACACACCGTCATGTAAGGTCCGGACAAGGAAGTGTTTCTTATCTTCAAGGTTCTCTTATTTGGTATGCAGATTAGATTGCACTTTGAAGCAAACTGCTGGCCATATATGGAACGTTACGACATCATTTATACACATTACCAGTCACGGTAACACATATCCCACCCAAATTGGCACAATTTTGTGACACTAGTGGTACAAGCCGCTTGGGGGCGCAGCTCAGACCATTGCAACAGGCACCACCCATCAAATCAACATACAAATTCTCCTTTATCGAAAGGAGAAGAGGTTAAGTGGGTTAAATGGAATTGTCAACCAGGCCAGCCACCCATCCAAATACAGGGGTATTTTCCCCACAGGCGCGAAGCAGAGAGGAAGCGCCATCCATAAAAACAAGTCACGCACTGACCAAGGGGCGGGTTCTGTGACCGCCAGCATTGACATAGGCAACCCAGTGGCCAGCCACTGGTTGCCTGTCAGAAGGGATAAAAAGGGATTATCTTTGGCTTTCCCGATGGGCATTTTAGAATCCTACATAATAAAGGGCAAATGGATTTTATGGTTTGACCGCTATGGGAATTGAAACCCCTTGGATATGGATACAAACATACCATTTCTGATTCAAGCATACTAGACAGGAAGGTTTTGATATATATATAAACATACGATAATAATTTTCCTAATATACAAAAAAATACAACAATAACAAAATAATACAAATCGGCTTCCTCCTCCCAAGGTGGCATATCTAACGTTAGTTTAAATCTGGATACCGTTAGTTAAATCTGCTTCAAGTGGTGTAATGGCACATTAGTGCTCGAGCAAAACCCTGATTTTTCTGTATATGCTGCGCTTTTTGTGACAGTTATTGCCTGAAAGTCTTCAAATTCAATAACGACAACACTAACTGTTGACGGTTAGTATCAATTCTACCTTGGTTAAATATGCTTTTATAGTGGTGTTAGTGCTCGATTCATGCCGTATGTTTGACCTGAGGCGTGTCGTCTAAACTGTCCCCTCCGACAGAACCAAAATGTAAGATTGCCTTGGTTTTCAAATGCCTCCAATTATTGAACAGGTACAAAAAACGTTGATTGCATTGGTTTTTAAAATGTTCCAGGTTGGTTTTTGAATAATCAGGTAGGGCCTTGGTTTAAATGCTCAAATCATAATAAATTATTGCGCAAAACATTATATTGCCTGGTTTCATTGCTGTGGCGCCCATGGTTTCACTGTTTGTTTATTTGGGTTTAAGGGCGCGTGCGACACTTTTGGATCAATTTTAATTTGGCGCTCAATGCACTTGGTTCATGGCCTTGGTTTCTGCTCCAATTAATACCCAACTCATGGCGCCAAACATTAGATTAAACATAGTGGTACATTGGTACCACGGTACCAACACATTTTTGTCAAGTTCTGCTCTGTTGTCAGTATGTTAACATTCTATAGCATGGAGAAGTGGTAATATTTGGACATGACTGGGGTATGCATTTTTTCTCAAGTTGTGCGCTAATTACGCACCACTTAAAATACATCAAGTGTTAGTCAATTGTTAACATTAGGCAGAATTCATGTTGCCCGGGCAACGCCGGGCCATCCTAGCTAGTATTATATATGCGCGGGCTGCCCAGAGCGCATGGTCACAGCCTATCAATATACCCTGGTCACGGTTGCTTTCATTTCAATTTTGTGTTGACGGAAGATCACTGATCTGCAAGATACGTTAATATTAAAACTGTGATTTAATGGAATATCTATCTCTGGGTTGTTTTGAAAAGACATTGATATAATAGAAAAGTGTGCCGACTATACTCACATAATACCCACATAATTTGAATAACTTGTCCAGACGCTTTTAGACCCTCCCAAGGCCGTGACACTCCACGCCCGAAAACTTCTGTAAACGTAAACATTGGGAGCACCGAGTTTGGAACTTATGCGCCAACCCTGAAGCTTATCCAAACAATTGCTCATAACAAAAATATATTGATGACGTCATCACGTACCACCAATAGGCGTTGGCCAGACACAAACGTTATCCATCCCTGCCGACTCACCCCCATAAAGCACAACATGGTTTGGTCCTGAAACGTCACAAGCCAGATTATTGTCGTATCCGATGCACCACCAGCTTATATTTTTGGATGTTGAATGTCGTTTTAAGCACAATGTTCTCTATATCGCAGACGTTTTGTGATTTCAACTGGAATCAAGGCGCTATAACCCAAAACACACTCACATATATATATATTTTTGTAGATTTAGTCCGAATGTTTCGTATGGATGGCTTTCTGAGGTCAGGAGTCATGACCAAGGCTATAGAAGTCAGGAACCGCGCTAAGCATAAAGCAGAACATGTCGCGCTTGTCCCGACTTCACCACCCGATCGCGCAATTCCTGTTAGCTGGCAGAATTTACTGTAACCTAGAATCAAGGCTAGAATGAATGAATGGAGCCGAATGAATGAGTCAAAGATTCATGATATTGCATAATTTGACTAACGTTGGACATGGAACCAGTCCAATTGAGTTGCGTTGATGGAACCGATCCAGGGGCGCTCCACGCTAATATACCGTGGTTCAACCGACTGATAGGCCAAAGCTCTATAACATGTATAGGATAAAACCTTCCCCTTTATGTAAACGCTTCGGGCTGCAGGCGCGGATCCAGGATTTCGGTCAGGGGGGGGGGGGGGGCGGGCCACATACGAAAAGGTTGCCCCTCGGGCGCGACCCGGCTCAGAGGGGGGGGGAGGCGGCTCACCCTAGATCCGCGCCTTGGCTGCGTGTAAGAAATCGAGCTGAAAACGAAATCCGCGAAAACGAATTACCCACCGCTACCTTTGCAAATGTTTTTCGCCAGTAAGTACACTGCGACTGTCAAATACCGGTGGCATGCGGAAAGGAGTAAGGACTGACTTAACCCGGAGCAGGTTGCGACAAATATGCTAGATAATAAAGCCGGTCCCAAGAGGTTTCAGATTTTCCACCCTCCCAATGTGATCGAATAATTTTATAATTGTAATCCCCATTGAAGAGCCATGTTTTTTCCGCAAACAAATAATTTGTCAGCACTCGGCACCATTGACGCCGTTTACTGCGTGTCCACCCGACTATCCGGCACCAGCGCCAATCGTGTGACGCTGGCCTCGATTTCCACGTTTATCCACCAGATAACCCGCGCCTGCCCGCGCCATGTTGGGCCATGGTGGGGGAAGAGTCAAAATCCCCCCCCCCCCCAACTCGGAAACGAAAGGGGCTGGAACGACGCAAAAACATGTTTGACAGCTGTCGGCATGGACGTCTTTGAAGTTAATTTGAGTATTTCTAGCTTAGGCCAATATTGGGGTCTCCGGAGGTCATTGAAGGTCAAATTTTCCAGTTTTCGGACTTCGCTTCGAACAACTCGAAACATCTCGGGATCTAGGTACAATGTGAACTAGGTACAAACGGGAAAATGCCAAAGCCCTTGAAAAAAAAAACAATCGCCATGGTTGTCTTCGAAGTTAAGCTCAGGTCAATAGTTTCGGCTCCAGAGGTCATCAAAGGTCAAAAATATAAATTTTGGTACAACTGTTTTTTTGCAAATAACAAAAAAAAAACAATGTTTTGAACATCATCGTGTTTGTCTCGTCGAGACGCTTTGAAACCTGGTTAGGTCAATTTAAAATTTGACCTCAGGACATTTAAGTCAAGCATATGAGGCGCGGTGTCTCGACGAGACAAACACAGTGATGTCATTTGCACATTATTCTATCGAAATCTTTATTCTATCGAAAGCCATTGACAAAAGTGCTGGTGACCTCAGCTGACCTTCCAGAGGTCACTGAGCAGCAAATGCACATGTGTTATCAAGAATGAGCAGCAAAAACATGTTTCTGAAATGATTGACCTAATCGACCTAAGCTAACGAATATTCTCTGAACAAGAAACATTTTTTACATTTTCTCATTGACTTACAATGAGGAGGTACGAAATTGACCTGGCCGTAGGTCATCGATAAAACAAATCCGAGATATACGCGGAATGATAGTTACCAGTTGACCTTATGCATATATGACTTATGACCTTATGCAATAATGTAAGTTAAAATCTCTCGGACAAGCTCTGTGGCTTTGGCACGATCACACACATTTTTGTAGTTAAGGACACAATTGACGCGACCTGGCGACTTGAGCTAGTTTGAAATTTTCACACAATGTGGGTAATTAATGCCCAAATTGCCGTGCCAAGTTTGGCGGCGTTGCGCGACGCCGTTTCCCCGCTATTCTTGAAAAAAACCTCAGGGGCGGCCGGGTACAGAATGATTCCACCAGGGCGGGTTTTAACTGCAGTGACAGGAGCAGCGTGCTCACGACCAAAAGGTATCAGCTACAGAAACATGCGTACCAGACGTAACTGCAACCAAAGCATACGGATCGCATATGAAGCCATCGCCTTCAAACGCATAAGCTGAAAGGCCTCTGATAACTCCGGGTTTTATTTTTCAAGCGCATTTGCACTAGCCGAAACGAACCTAAACTAATTGTATTTTCGATGGTGTACAATGACCCAAATTACATATCCTAGTAATGGCCAACCCACTGTCATAATCCTCGTATGCGCGGGATTACCCACAACTGAAAAAGCCATCTATTCATGCGCACCACACCGCCCACTCTCCTCCGTCCACTGCCTAGTGCAGTTTGGCACAGTGGCGTCATGAAGGATCACCGCACTGCCCCGGACATCTAACTCCCACCCACGACTGCCTCGGAACATGTTCGACACAGCTGACCACACAGAGAGTACTGACAACTGTCCGACCTGCGTCGGCAGATCAGGGCTCCGAGAGGCGAGCTCCGACACACGACACTGATATATCCACACGGCCTGACCGGAGCCCTGATCTCCCGAGCGACGGATCAGCACACCAAGGGTCGCGAGCGCACACAAAAACAGTCGAAAGGTCCTTCAGCGGCGGCCTAGCCGGCCTGCAGGCCGACCGGAGCCGGCTCCTCTTCTGTGTTCTGCCCGTCAGCAGAGCAGCGGGTCGGTCCGAAGAGATGAGAGAGCGCGGGCCGCCCGGCCCTGTCCGGCCAGCGGCCAGCGCCAGCCGCCTCCGCCGCCCACCACCATCACTGTCACTGCACACAGAGACATACGAGTCCTCTCTCGGCCGGCACTCTACCTTGCATCTGCGGCTCAGTTTGAGTCCAGACGCTGGTTCAGTCCACTTGGCGCCGCCACCGCCGCCGCAGTCGCTGAGTCGAGGGGACGGGGCCGACCGAGCCCGCGCCACTTACCTCCGGCCGTTAGACTGTGACGCACTCTCACGCACTCTGCCCACTCCGCCCCGGCACCCCCTGCCTGCTGTGCCCGCTCAGCTCGTGTCACAAAGACCTGTCGGCTGGCTGGATGTAAAATATATTGAGCCGGTAGAGCTCAATGCAGTCGCGGTCGACGCGCACGAGGGAGAGCGAGAGAGGGGCATGATCGGTATGACGCGGCGCGTGACTGGTCCTCAGCGATGAGAGCGACTGCCGAGTATCTCGGTATCACAGGCGGTGGGCGGGGGCGGGGGCGGCGCGGCGGCGGCCTTCGTCTCACGAGTTCAGGCTGCCGGGTCACCAGCGGGGGCCGGGCCCTCGGCCCCCCTCCATCCACGGACCTGAAAACGGACAGATATGTCGGCCTAGGCACAGCGTCGCCGACAGAGAACGGGCCGGCGGCCGGAAGCGAGCGGAGCACGAGGTGAAGCTCAGACAATAACGGCAGGCGAATGCTTTTAAAAGGTGACGGTGATCTATGCAGGACAATCACATAAGTAATTTCACTTGATAAAGCTGCGAGCGAATTCCATAATCACTACATTTGTCTTTATACATGCTCAATTCTGATATCCCAATCAAATGATACGACATATCAGCATCAATATTGTAATAACCATAAAACAGTTACAACATATCATACAGTTACACAATTCACAGAATATCTTATATCGACCATAATTATAAATTGCTACGCATCTTTTAAGATCCACACCACTTTCTTTATCTTTCAAAAACTTTGAGCTGTGTTCATTTATTGGCCAGATAAAGCATTTAGCAAATAAAGTAGAGCGCGTCCACTATTTTCTCCGTTCACCCTTATTTTTCGGTCCATTACCCAATGAAACTAAAAAAAATATATTTGTTGAAACAGTTAAAAATACGCACAACCCAATGAAATTCCAAAGGCTCGTACCCATACGCCCAAATGCAAAGCAGTTGGAGCCCATACACTTGCTCCATCAAAAGAAACACTAAAAGATTAAAGTTTCAGTGCTCCAAAACTACAAAAAAAAAAAATGGGAAGTTAAAAATTAAGTGAACTAGCAACCCTTATCATTCTGTGGGCGTCCACCAATGTACCACACAATAAGTTCCAACTCACTATTTTCTTTGAAAAATGCACACTTTCGATGCGACGCTTTTGAAACTTTGAAGGCCTTCTTTCGAAAGCTTTGAATTTGCTTTCCAGATTAAAAAAAGTTATAATCATAGATCCCATCGAAGCGATCTAGTTAAGGCCTGTGGCGGGTTCAAGTCCATGACCACTAAGACCAGGTTAATGCGGGCAGCTCTGGGGGAGGAGAACAGTGATCACCCGTCCGTTTTCCAAGGATAACCAGAAAATACATATTTTTTGCTTTCTGCTATATGGCCAGAGGTGCTTTACTGCCTTGTGGATTGAGGCACAGCCATGTATGCACGTAGCTCCATTTTATAACATGGGTTGTAAACATGGGTGTAACTTTAATAATGTAAATTGGGGTTGTAGCTACAGCCCCATTAATTTGAGAATTTAACATTACACCTATGACGCAATTAAGTACAAATGGGGTTCTTAACAACTAAGTGCAACCCCAAGTATTTTCACAAAGTTACGCTACTGGTTAGTAGTAGGTACAGAGAAGTTAAAACTCTTGCTCATATTTGGTATAAATATATATATATATATATATATATATATATATATATATATATAGTCTAATAATTATAATAGTCTGATTTTTATAATTATATATATAATATTATATATATATATATATTATATATATATATATTTCTACATAATACGAGAGTGAGGTTAAACTTCTATGAACTACTTATAATAATCAGGCTCAAAGTAACGTTTTATATCATTTAAGTTTATGGGTTATGAATTTGGTAAAATCCCTCTTTTTAAATGTAAGATAACTAAGATCACTATTTTTTAATGTAAATAAACTCTATAAAATGTAGATCACAAAATATGTAAAGAGATGTTCCAAACCCCCCCCCCCTGAAAAGCAGAGCAAATTCCCAACTTACAGGGACGCGCAATTTCATTCATGTACCCTGCTAATGCCCCCCCCTCCTTCCAATGAGCAGAACACCAAAAAAGTTACGAACAACGTTTCGTGATTGTACAGTAATTCGTGTAAATTTACACGAGTATGAGTAAGTATAGTCTAATTTTGGGTTACTCAAAAATTAACCTGAAAAATGATCATTTGATAATCGGAAACATTCACACCAGAGATACCAACAAAGTCGTTTCCGGTCAGCTATAAGGTATCCGCTACAATATCCTTGTTTACAAACTTAAAACGCATAAATCACACCAAAATTATAGTTTAAAAATTATAGTTTAAAACAAAAATTGGTCATTCTTACATTCCAGTGCTGTCCCAATTGATCAATTTGAGGCCAACTCATTCAGTCAAAAGGAACAGAACGTATTATTCACAATACGAGCACGTATTACAGTATTTCATTAGTAAGGACCGGTTAGTAGTCGGAAGTTGCTGACAGGAGGGTCAGCGACAGCAAGAGACACCGGGTGCTGAGTGCTGATACCATGTGCTCAGCAAGAGACCAGCAATGACGCACGATATAGACAAAGTAGCCGCAGCCGGCCGCGATGCCGGCCAGAGGGCGCGTGACTGAGAGATGGGCGGTCGAGACAACATACCTGGTGGTCGGATGCCCATCCGGGGCCCGCCGGGTCCGGGCGTTCCTCTGAGCGCGTGGACTGTTGAGAATCGGGGGGGGGTTCGAGACACATAACCTGGTGGTTCGGATTGCCCATTCCGGGGCCCGCGGTCCGGGCGGGGGGGGGGTCGAGGACAACATTACCTTGGTGTCGGAATTGCCCATCGGGGCCCGCCGGGTCCGGGCGGGGGGGGGGAGTCGAGACAACATACCTGTTGGTCGGATCGCCCATTCCGGGGCCCGGCCGGTCCGGGCGTCTCGCATCTCATGCCCGGGCGGGCCTCGGGGCCTCCGGGACCACCGGGTCCACCGGGTCCACCGGGTCCCCCCGGCCCACCGGGACCTCCGCGGAACAGCGGCCGCATACCTGCCGCCACACAGGACACTGTCAGAAGAGGGGCACATTACTGACCGCACAGGGTAGCCAAGTTCAATGCTATTTCATATCGTAATGGTATGCTAGCATTCTGATGTGAAGAAAGTCGGCTTTAACAATACAAATGACTGGTCTCAAAACTCCGAAAATAGTCGAAAAAGTGGCATAGTCAGCTTTGTTTGGACACGCAAGGCTTCATAGTTAAATAATTATTGAACAACTCAGTTTAACATATATAAAGGTATTTAAAAAACAAAACAAAAAAACAATAAAGGTCCTGATCTCGGGAATCCATCCCATCAAAATACTCGGACTAAATTTATAAAGAAAAACATACGAGGGTAACATGTCGACTTTCTAGATGGCGGTGCTTTTGAAGAATACAGCATTTGCAGGTGTTATAGATAGGTTATAGGTAGACCAATACTCAGCGAACGAAAATGAATTAGGTTAATGGGACGAAAATGCAGCGCCGCTGTAACGAATAATTTACCAGCCCAATCCGGATTCAAGACACACAATACAACAAGACAAGACAATTGCATCACTCAAATGAAACATCGCTGAACACCAATATTCAGTAAAACAATAAGTTGCTAAACAATATCAGCGTGAGTCTTCCAACAATGTGCAATTAGTGTCGATCAAGGACAACACGCAGCCATGATCTTCATTGGGACAGTCCACGGGGATCTGTATCTGTATGAGCGTAGTGAGCGTCATCGGAGACTTACCCATCATGCCGGGCGGCGGCGGTCTGCGCGGTCCTCCTAGTGGTCCGCCGGGACCGCGCGGTCGGAACCCTCCTCCGTCCATCAGACCGATAGGAAGCAGCCTCTCCTCCTCAAACTCGTCCTCGGGACCGCCCGGGCCGCGACCTGGGGCAGGCGCAGATGGAAAGCCTGTGTCAGTGGTCCGCTGTGTACGGCCATTGATCAAACAACTACGCAGACCGAAGATGATACGATCGTCTGAGCTTCAAGGAATATATCCCGAGACACGGGAACACAAACTATGGATACGCCAGTGCTTCACATCAGTGATTACCAATGGGGGAAACTGATGCAAGTAACAAACTAGTATCACACACTAACATCGACCGTAAAATGCCACACAACTTCGCAATAGAACTATCCGAGCACTAATATATGCATCCAACTGATGAAGACAGTCATTCCCCATAAACAAAACTCTTGCGGCAAGCGACAGCTTGAACACAAACTAGTTTTTAAGGAAACTTGATAAACAAAGATCAGTTTCCTAGGATTGGAAATTTTGGGTGTAAAGCGACGCCCTACAATATATAATATTCCACTCTTTTTGCCCAATTTGAAGGGCTATTTTCAACACTTTTTCACTTTTGAGATTATTTTTCACTCATTAATTTTAATATATATAATAAAAGACATAAAATTAATCAAGTTTTTATCAAGTAGCAAAATGGGTAAATTCTTGAAAAAGGCTCTTTCTGAGGCATAATTTTCCACTCTTTTTCCTGATTTTCAGTCTGAATTTTGCACTCTGCACCCTGCCTTTAAAGGGACACTGCCTCTTCCGGATGATATCGCAAAAACAGGCTTAAACAAGTACTAAGGACCACTTATGATTTTTAATTGCCATTAAACTCTTATCCAAAAAGCGCAAATAACAAAAAACAATCATTAATTTCATTACTGTAAAAAATCTAAAACTGTTTACGAATTTATACACACCACTACGTACATGGAAGCCGTTTGCTCAAGTTTAACTGTAATCACAGAGAAGGGATATCAACTGACCAACCCGTCAGCTGACCTATTGCAATTGGATGAGACGCCGATGCGCTTATACATTGTGGTTTTTCTGTTTAAAGGACTGTCCCACCTTAAAAATGTGTCAAATGTACGTCGTTTGTGGTGCAAAATATGAAGTGAATGCTGCTGAACACGATTATGACATTTATTTTTCACGAACAGAGCTCAATTTCATAAAAAATCAGTTTTAATATTTGAGCTGATGACGTCATATGACGGATTTTTTGTGAAAAAAGAAAACCTTCACGCTGTTATAAGTAGGACTAGTGTACGGCTAATGTATGGCCAAAGGTAAAACAAGTCGACTGTAATCAACATTTAGCAAAGAGAGAGCTACGACATCGGCTCACGGCCACCATTTCAAATACAGTTGGGGGCTGGCGATGTACAGGATGCAAAATCAACTAGAATTTCTCTGTGATTCGACCTCAGTGGTTGTTTTAAACTTATACCATACATAATTGCAATGCCAAAGCACGCAAAATGGCAATCTCAACTCAATCTTATGTTAAGGTGGGACAGTCCCTTTAAACCTGAATCTACGCCATCGCCGCAATTTTGAAGTCGTTGCCATGTGAAACGTGGACAGACTCTTTTCGCATTTGGTATCTCCGGAATCCGGAGGAACCAATCATAAGAAAAAACCTCGGTCGAGAAAAAACTTCAATTAATGCTGGGAAATCAAAATCCCTTTCGTAAAAGTAAAAAAAAAATCTGTGCAAGTCGGAACTTTTCCCCTTCCTTCACCGTAACAAATCTTTTCAATCAAGGCATAAATAAGAAAAAAAAAAAACCATGGAAAAAAAATGGTTTTTTTTCTGACATTACAAATTTGGGTAGAATGCTTAAGCATTTTTTTAACGAATTTCCATAGTTGCAACAAGGCTGCAATTAATGTATTTTGGTACGTAGTGGTGGCGACTCGTCAAACCTTAATTGACTGGAAGAAAAACTGAAAACTTTGAACGGCGATATTGGGCGACTGGGCGCGAATTTCAAAAACGGACTTCATGGTGCTTATCCAATTCGGCTGTTCTTTTCCATACCAAATTTTACTTTGAGTGGACAGTGTCCCTTTAAAGCAATCTTAGGACACTGACAAAGACTCTGTGTCGATTTCCATTTAGCTCTCCGTCTATCCCAGCCCGCTTCCAACACTCACCTGGTCCCGGGAGCAGTCTGGGCGGGAACCGCGGTCCCGGTCCCGGTCCTCCTCGTCCACCGCGGAACATGCCTGGTCCGCCGCGACCCTCGTGGTCCATGAACTCCCCTCCGCGCCCCCTGCCGGGCGGGAAGCCGCGGCCTCCACCGGGGGGACCGTCAAAATCCGGCCGGCCGCGCGGCGGACCGTCAAAGTCGGCGCTGAGTCTCCGTCCGCGCGGCGGACCGTCAAAGTCGGCGCTGAGTCCCCGCCCGCGCGGTGGCTCCCCGCCAGCCGACAGCCGCCGCAGTGGCTCCCCACCTGCCGACAGCCGCCGTGGCGGCTCCGCACCTGTTGACATCCGCCGTGGCGAGGTCACAGGCGCCGCCTCGGCCGACTGCCGCCGTGACGAGCTCGCAGGCGCCGCCTCAGCCGACTGCCGCCGCGGGGAGGTCGCAGGCGCCGCCTCGGCTGACGGCGCGTCCGCCGGAGCCGGTTCAGCTCCACCGTCTGTAGCGACCTCCATCTTCTCAGCGCTGGCTACTGCCGCTGCCTCCGAGCTGCCTTCGTCGGTCTTCTCGCTGGTGGGCGCCGCGGGCGCTGCGGGCGCTGCCCCGTCGGCCGGGGCTTCCGTCGTCTCCGCTGCGGGCGCTGCCCCGTCGGCCGGGGCTTCCTTCGTCTCCGCCGTTGCTGCTGCCGGCGCCTCTCCGTCAGTGGCTGGTGCCGGGGTGGCGGCGGGCTTCTCAGTGCTCGTCTCAGAGCCTGTGGCGGCACCATCAGCACCGTCGGTGGCTTTGGAGGTGGCGACTTCGGCGGCGGGGGCTTTAGTGGTGGCGACGTCGGCGGCAGGGGCTTTAGTGGTGGGCGTCGTCAGCGGCGGGGGCTTTAGTGGTGGCGTCGTCGGCGGCGGGGGCTGTGGTGGTGGCGTCGTCAGCGGCGGGGGCTGTGGTGGCGGGGGCGGTGGCGGGGGCGGTGGCGGGGGCGGTGGCGGGGGCGGCAGGCGGCTCCTTTGGAGCAGCACTGGCCGGCGGGACCACCAGCGGTGCCATCAGAGACGGGATGACCTGCTTCGGCTGATCCATCAGAGACGGGATGACCGACTTCGGCTGATCCATCAGAGACTGGATGACCGGTTTCGGCTGATCAGTCTGCTCCACCGCCTTCCACGATGACAGCTGACCGCCTGCTGAAACCAGGGACACAGACGCAGTCAGCTTAGGCAGTCATCGCCAATGTCAGTCAGTCGCAGTCACCAGTGCTTAGGGGAAGGCAAACATCGCACAAGGGCAACTATGTCATTTCACTTTCCTTTAGCCTTTAAACGGCCCATCATTTTTTGTCACCTGAGGTCTAGGTAAGCTCCCAAACGTTTATGGCAAATAATTATACCATAACAAAACATGTGCTCAACAAATATAAAAACATACATCCAAGACGCAGCCAGTATCACCGCCTTAAAATCCTGGTCATGACTGCATGACTGTGAACTGGCACAGTGTCTGGCGTCTGCATCACTGCCGGCCGTCACACTCACCCGGCTCGGACGCCGTCTGCGGTGGCGGAGGAGGCGGCGGCGGTGGCGGGTCCGCCCGGTCCATCCTCGGCCGGTCTCGGGACCGATCACGGGACCGATCTCGGGACCGGTCGCGCTCCTTGTCGCGTGACCTTGACCGTACGGGGTCTCTGGAGCGGCGGTCGTCATCTCCCCAGCGGCCGCCGCGCCTGTAGCGCAGCACGGGACGGCGTTAGACGGACACTCCCATGGGTCTGTAGCAGGAGTCAAGTGTCTGTAGCTTATCAAGTCAAGGCTTCATTATGATGATGTTGTTACTAGCCAGTAGCCACACCAATAACAGTGCAGGAGCTCACACCAGACGGATATTTCAGGAACAACGAAGGTCAGCAGGGCGCAACAAAACACGATAAGTTACCTTGTCAGACAAACGGATTGTGTACAGAAAAAAGGATATATATATATATCCAGATAAAACCATATTCAAACCTGGCATTATCAATCAGCACACATTTACTCTCAAGCCGTTTGTCGTGAAACGTAGTTCGTTGTCCTTAGCCGCTTGTCGTCCATTTTCCTCAAATGTAAATAAAAAATAGAACCACGAAACGAACTAAGCTTTCACATAACCTCCAGATGGTGCCCACCGTCCACCTAGGCACGTCATTAAGAGACCTAGTGAGTAATGAACGTACCGACTGGCCCTGTCTCCGGGCCTGTCTCCGGTCCTGTCCTCCGGGCCTGTCTCGTCGGGCCTGTCCTCCGGCCTGTCTCCGGCCCCTGTCTCCGGGCCTGTCCTCCGTCCCTGTCGCGGTCCCGATCCCGGCTGCGGTCCTGCGCGGAAAAGCCTGTCCGTCCGCGTCCCGTCCCCGCGTCGTCCACCACAGGTCTACGCCCGTGGTCCCGGATCCGCGGTCCCTGTGGCTGTCGCGTTCTCGCTCGCGCTCTCTATCGCGCTCACGCTGCGGCAGTGAGCTGAGACTGGTGTTGGCCAGGCTGGTAAGCCGCGACATGAGGGACCGGTGCCGATCCTCCGCCTGGCGGGTCGGCACAGAGAACAGAGTCAGATGCTGAGACTGGTGTTGGCCAGGCTGGTGAGCCGCGACATGTCGGCACAGAGAACAGAGTCAGATCAGCTGCGGGCAGGTACAGCCAGCAGCAGCAGGCAGACACAGACGCCTAGACGTAGTATCTTACAATTCAGTTAATGCATGTTCAGAAGAGGCTTCCAGGACATTGCTTCAGTGTGTTTACCTCATTAGCGTCACTGCCAAACGAACCGATCGCATATACTCACTTCGTCTTTCTTGCCATTCTCCTTGCTGGGCGTCGTCGATTCCTCCGGGCCTGCTCCCCACCGACTGGCTCTCTGCCGGCGCGGAGTCTCCTCCCTACCGACAGACAAGAAACAGGTAAGGCAACGTGACGGAATGAGACACCGAGACACAGCGCAGACAACGCAGATTTCTACCACTCAGTCACTCTCGGACAATGAGTCAGACAATAGCTTTTAACGGGCACCATAGCCACGCATTATGAAGAGCTGACCAGATTCACCACCACTAAATCGACGAACATTTTAGCGACATAGACCCCTATCCCAGCGTGTTTCATCGCCACCGCGAGCAACTCAACTCACCGTCTGCCACCATGCGACCCGCCTCCAGAGTCCATCTCTGGCCGGCCGTTAGTCTGCTGCTGCTGCGGCGGCGGCGGCAGCGGCGGTAGCGGAGGCGGTGGAGGCCCGGTGTCAGAGTCAATGTCCATCGGCTCGCCACCGCCGGCCGTGGCGGGGGCGGAGGCGGGCGGCGGCAGGCCCAGCAGTGAGTCTGGCGGCGGCAGCAGCCCGCGGCCGCCCGACATCAGCGAGGCGATGGTCATCGGTGGTGGGGCTGAGAGGGACGGCAGGCCGCCTGTCGGACCGGCAGAGCAGCCAGGTTAGCGTGGCATAGGAGACAGAGCACCTACAGACTGGCGGAAACAGCTGATGATAATGCGGTTGAGGACAGGTGGTGGGTTTTTACGCCTGAAAAATCATCGTATTTTTATCGATTTTCGATATACTTCTCACACACATCTCAGACCGCTTTCCATTATAAAACTTCCTCTTAACTTCTCGTATGTTTTATTAACATCCTTAATTTTTTGTCGTCACGACCATAGTAGTTTGTCACAGCACTGTTCAAGCGGATTAATGCCGATCCCCTGAAATAATCGCCCTGCTAAAATGTCCATGTGCTTAGCACATATTAACTGAGACTTAAATTTGTGGCGAAAAGATCGACTCCATGCAAATAGTAACATAGCTGTTTTTTTACTGCCGCGCAGAAGCTGTCGCGTCAGCGTTATTTTTGGTCATGATTTGCATGATCATGACGTCACAACTACAAGGACCATGAGCTTAATGGAGTATATGCAGGTCACCAAAATATTGAAAATTTTATGTGCCCGGGAAACAGTATGATTTTCTGATCATGCTGAAAACTTTAAATATTTTATCTGAGGCCTAAAACATGCTTAAAACATTAATTTAAGTGCGGCTGGCGAAACTGCCATCTTGCGTAAAACTGTACTACGCTTCAGGTGGGTGTGACGTCAACAGGCTACCACTTTTTTTAGGATACTCGTCATGGCTTTCAATAGAAATTGCTAATTTTCTCATATAGATTCTAAAAATACAATCAAATGCTCTTCTGCTTTTCATTTTTTTTTGTTTTCATTTGGTCGCAAAATATTTGTGGCATGAAAATGCTTTATTTTATTTAGTAGCCTAAACAAGTTTTCGCTTTCGCCTGATAGTCTCTTTCGCATTAATGTGCTCTAAAGTGGAACCAAATGAAAATATGCATCTAGTTTTTTACCTTAACCACATGTTTGTTTTAATGTCGAAAAACTATAAGCATTCCACATCGAGGCTTCAAAACAATTCTCTATCTATTAAGGCATTAGCGAAGTCAGCTACTCATAGCCTGTGAACGTCACAGAACTCAATACGGTAAACGCTCTTCTTGCTTCTTTCTTCTTTGCTTTATGCTAAGAAAGAAGGGAGTAGTTATGAAAAAATATTATTATTTTAAAGAACTAGAAATATTTCCTCTTTCGTTTGGTGTATTTTTCTCACAACGTGCATATACTCCATTGTTTTAGTTTTTAACCAGTAACTTAGTAAGATGCCTTAATCGGCGAAGGACGAGCGGGCCCGTATAACACCGAAGCGAGGAGATTGGTCAGTTGTCATCTAAACTCCACATTGCCAGTAGTGTAGTGTATCTCAAACCACACACTTAAAGGGACACTGCCTCTTCCGGATGATATCGCAAAACCAGGCTTAAATAAGAGCTAAGGAACCACTTAAATGATTTTTTAATTGTCATTAAAACTCTTAATCCAACAAGAGCAAATAACAAAAAAACAATATTAATTATTTCATTACTTTTAAGAATCTAAAACTGTTTACGATTTATACACACCACTACGTACTGGAAGCGTTTGCTCCAATTAACTGTAATCACAGAGAAGGGATATCAACTTGAACTGACAAACCGTCAGCCTGCGACTATTGCAATTTGGATGAGACGCCGATACGCTTATACATTGTGGATCCTGTAACTGAATCTACCGCACTGCCGCATTTGAGTCGTTGCCAATGGAAACGTGAACAAGACTCTTTTCCATTTGTGTATCTCCGGAATCGAGACAATCATAAGAAAAAACCTCCGGTCGGGAAAAACTTCATTAATGCTGGATAATCAAAATCCCTTCGTAAAGTTAAAAAACTTTCTTAACATTAACTTTCCTTCATTTTAACATCAAACTTTCCTTCATGCCTAACAATTTTAGGTAAGTAGTGGTGCGGACTCGTTCGACTCTCATTGCTGGAAAGAAAAACTGAACTTTGAACGAGCGATATTGGGCGACTGGGCGCGAATTAAAAAAAAAAAACGGACTTCATGGTGGCTTATCAAAATTCGGCTGTTCTTTAACATATCAAATTTTACTTTGAGTGGACAGTGTCCCTTTCACACCAAATTTCAGCTTATCGGTAAGCGCACCCGCGGTAGTGCCATGCAGGGTTCTGTTACCATGGCAACCACCGCGAGTCGCCGCCTGTCGCCGCGGTCGTGGCGCCACCTACCGCGCCCGGCCGCGGGTAGGTGGCGGATGCGATCTGGGTCACACGACACCCCTGACGCGGCACGTGCCAGACGCCACGCTGACCCCTCACGTGAGACAAAACACGTCAATAACACAATTGATTGAATGGGACTATCAGATGCCTAAGACCGTTTGTCAATCGGATGCGGGATTCCAAAGATATAAGCTTCTGAAAAGCGTTACGGTCGGGTCGGCCGCTTAAGTGATAACAATCCCATATTCAGTGAGCACCCAACCCTACAAGATGCACCAGGAGTTTTGCAACCACAAACGATACAAATGTAAGCAATACAATTTCGTCCACCGCATTTTAACACAGCATTCAGACAATGACACGTAAAATAAAAGTTGCCTATCAAGAAACCAATGCAAAATATTGCATAACCGTTGAAAAAAAACAATGCGTCAGTACAAGGCCACGGTATGACGTGATTAGAACTAACCTGCCGCTGAGGTCATGAGATGACCCTGCTGCGCTTTGTGCTGCAGACTCTGCAGGCTCTGAGGCGGCATCCCTGGCTGGCCTGGGTTCAACAGCGGGTTCTGCGTCAGACTTCGCTGCAGGCTGGGCGGCAGGTTGTGCAGATTCTGCTGTAGGGTAAGCGGCAAGTTCTGCAGATTCTGCTGCAGGTTGGGCGGCATGTTCTGCTGCAGGTTGGGAGGCAGGTTCTGCAGATTCTGCTGCAGGTTGGGTGGCAGGTTCTGAAGACTCTGCTGCAGGTTGGGCGGCAGGTTCTGCAGAGTCTGCTGCAGGTTGGGTGGCAGGTTCTGCAGACTCTGCTGCAGGTTGGGTGGCAGGTTCTGAAGACTCTGCTGCAGGTTGGGCGGCAGGTTCTGCAAGTTCTGCTGCAGGTTGGGCGGCAGGTTCTGCAAGTTCTGCTGCAAACCCTGCGGAAGATTCGGCAGGTTTTGCTGCATATTCTGTGGCCGATTTTGCTGCGAGTTCGGCATGTTCTGCTGCATGTTCTGTGACATGTTCTGCTGCATATTCTGTGGCATGTTCTGCTGCATATTCTGCTGCCTGTTCTGCTGCATGTTCTGTGACATGTTCTGCTGCATATTCTGTGGCATGTTCTGCTGCATATTCTGCTGCCTGTTTTGCTGCAGCTGCTGTCCAGTGCTGCCGGGTGGCGCAGACAGGAGCGGCTGTCCCAACACACTGCTGGCGGTCGGCATCATAGGCGGCGGCGGCATGTTCAGGAGCGGAGGACGGGCACCGCCGAACGGCAGGTTCATCGCCGCGCTCACCGGAGCTGCCGAGGGAGGAGGATGAGTCAGTGGCAGCCAGCAGCAGAGAGACAGCGAGGGCTGCTGCTGGAGCAGGACGGCAACACGGCCATGCCGACACACGCTGCACCAGCCAGCTCAGCAGCCACGCGACAGATTAACGCTGCATGACATTAGTGCACAATGACGACCTGCTGTATGCTTGCTACCCCAATGGCAGAGTAAACAGCATGCCGAATCCCGTTTCAGAGTATGAACCATTTTACAGCTGAGTCTGCTGACCGCAACTGCATTCACAACTGCTCAANGCCGCGTTCTCAAGGCTTAAAATGAACTCAGATCACATCCCCATTCCAAGCGTGAAAAGTACACAAAACAATGCATGCTTCTCAGTAACAATGGGCCATTTTCTGCACACTCTTTTAAAGTCTTCGGGCGCACGAACCGGATAATCTGAGGTGGTATCCATTCAATTACGTTTAGGCCTGAACAGGAAGCTACATGGTCTCACAATCAAGCACAGATCGGGGCCAAGGAACCATGCCCTGCAAAAGGTCCTGAAACTATGATTTGGCTCCCACATAACGGCTGCATTTGGGGAGCCATTTTTTGCTTAGGCCAAAACCTATAGCTCAACAGCGTTCATCAAATATTATAACATTTAAGTACCGAGGGCTGTTCCTTTCAGTACTGAGGACTGCACCACTCAGTACCAAGGGCCGCACCACTCAGTACCAAGGGCTGTAGCTCTCAGTACCGAGGGCACAACATACGCCAAGAGCACAGCGCTCAATGTCAGATGGCTGCCTCCCTCCCAGTAGTCCCAGGTTGCTCAGAAAAAGAGAGGCGGCTGCTCTCTTCAACAGCGGCGACTCAAGCACAGACGGTACCACACCGGAGACGGCGCCAGCCAGGACAGCCTGTCAATTTGTCAACCTTTCAGGTGCTCCAAAGCCCATCAAAGCCGTACAAACGGCTATAACAAGCATTCTAGTAGTTAAATTTATATTTAATAACGCTCCTACCACTTACAGTGGGAGCCATATTCGGCAGTTTCCACCTAATACCGCGGCCAAGTTTTCCACCCGTGACAGAATCTCTGGCGCCGCCCTTGACTAACGCCATAACCGAGTGCAGACGTGCAGACCTGAAGCGACTGTAACGGTTCAGCCGGCTGCAGCGGCGTCTGCCACTGACCTGGATGTGAGAGCGGACGCGGCGCCGTGCCGCGCGCCGGCTCTGTCTCCCATCACCCTGACCCGCCCAACCTCGCCAGATGCGCCGGCGGGGCTGTTTTTAGTGCTACTGCTCGCTGTTGACGGCTGGCGGCGGGCGGCTGCGTCCTGCTAAGCGGAGCCCTCAGGCGCTCAGCTCAGCTGAGCTGCCAGCCGAGAAAGAACGGCACCCAGACGCTCCGGCCTGGCCAGCAGCGGCGCCAGCCACTGTGAAGACCCCGCGGCACGCGGCACAGCCACGCATGCACCCGTCATGCCCGCGGCTGTGGCCGGTCATATGCTAATCGCGCATACCTCATAGATGCACAGTGCACACGCAGTGCACCTCATAGATGCAGACATATGACGTGGCGCTGTGCACTGCCGCCCCGGCGACGGCGGCAGCAGCGCGGGGAAGCTGCTGCCAAGCGTTGCTGTGTCGCGCTTTCCTCAAAGTGACTGAAACCGAACTAGCTATATTGAGGCGTATCCGGCTCTACAGTCTCGTTTAGATGGCTGAGATTATAGCAGCGGTATTCATGTCGGATGGTTGACAAATCCAAATCAGTGTGATCATGTGGTCTTCCGTGCCTTTGTGTGACTATTAAGCTGTGGCCGGACAACATTGCTCAATTTCTACTATATTTAATCCACTATTTGAGGGGCTTACGTGTGCGTGTGCGTGTGCGTGTGCGTGTCCGAGCCAGCCGACCGGTGACCGATCTACGCTCTGATTGGCTGGCAGACTTAGTGACCGGTCAGACGGCCGGACGGCGGGAGCGCGGATTCAGTTGGCAGAGCTCTGGCGATGAACACATACGAGTTTGACAATGTTCGCCGATAACAAATAGCGTGAGATGTAATGGCGTTTTAAAGGTTTTGCTTAATTAGATAACCGAAGGAGGTAAAGGGAAAAAACACAAGCTATTGCGCTCATATCTTAACCCGACATATAACTGTGGTTGGGGGCGGCGTTAATCGCCTCATATTATTTTTCGCAATCGTCAAGAAAACAATTGTGCTCTAATGTAGAATTATGTACCTTCCCTTAAACAATTTCGACATTGTTGGTTGATGAATGAGTATTTTATTTTAATTTTCTCAAGATATAGGAATTTTCTGGGATGGTATACTCCGAGTTGACGAACAATTCAGCTAATCATTCATAAACGTAAGAGGCATATTTAAGGCCAAAATGCGATTTAACGTCATAATATGCCTTTTCACGATGGGATTATTTTGCGCGAAATGTTTTTAAACAACATTTTAAGATGTTTTGAATGTTTTAGTAATAAAGTAGTTTCTTATTATTTTTAACTACGCAACTTTTGCAATCGTTTTGTCTTGAAATGTCTCTCAGAGGTTTTTGTAGCTATGTTGGTAACATATATACGTTACAAATTGCGGTTTTGGTGGTATAGCAAGATAATTTTATGTATAGGTTAGCTCGTGCGCAATCTTCATGGGATGGCTCTAGGCAATCTTCCCACTGACACCAAAACATCTTTGAAACATCGGTCTCGGGCACGCTAATCTGGTCGCTTCAACAAGCGAACTCCCCTTGACTCATATGACTCGCCTCCAGCGATCGTTTCTAAGGGGGGGCGATTAAGGGAACTGTTCCCACCTTCAAAATGTGTAAATGTACGTTCGTTTTGTGGTGGCAAATAGAAGTGAATGCTTGCTGAACCAGATAGACTTGTTTCTCACGAACAGGCTCCATTTAATAAAAATCAGTTTTAATATTTGGGCTGATGACGTATATGAGGAATTTTGGGGAAAAAAAGGAAAACCTTCACGCTGTTATAAGTAGGGATAGTGTACTGGGCTAATGTAATGGCGCCAAAGGTAAAATAAGTCGACTGGTAATAACATTTGCAAAGAGGAGACTACGACTCGGCTACGCGGCAATTCAAATACTTGGTGGGGTGGGATGATTGATTGGCAAAATCAAACTCGAATTTCTCTGTGGATTCGACTAGATAGTTTGTTTTAACGTTATACATACTAATTGAATGAGCAACGCAAATGGTAATCTCACTCAGAATCTTATGTTAAGGGGGACAGTTCCTTTTGCACCATGCGAAGGAGACCTGTAATCATGATGTGCAGATTGAGTAATAATAGGTGGTATGGCTAACCCGGCAGTCATGGGTTTTCTGTAACCGAGTCCTGATTGGGGTTTTTTTAGCCCCCTTGTATCTTCGGAACAATCAGACGATTGCGCTGACAAATGACGGCAACGATAGCCAGGAAAATTAATCGACGTAAAATAATTTGTGTTGCCCTAGAGGTTCAGTGGTGACGTCACAGGTCAGGTCAAGGTCAACATTTACAGACAAAATTGTATAGACATAATTTTCATTCAAAGCAATGGTTGCAATCATGATCCACCAGAATTTTGCTCTCAAATGTATGAAACACATCCAGAATGAGCTAATCGGTGGGATTGGAAAATGTCAAGGTCAAGGTCAGGTTCCAAAAGGTATATGCCAAAATTTAAACGAAAGTCATGCAAAATGCTGTACATACTATTTTAGTGAGGAACGAAATCGATATCATTTTTAACACCTGATTTAAGGTCGTGAAATGAAAGGTCAAGTAAAGGTCAAAGTCCATGTCACAAAAGGTCAAATTTAAATTGGAATTTAATAGAATAATACTTTTCTAGACCGGTTTGTCTAGCAATACGTGCTGCTTTTATTTGTCTCTATCTGGTCAAAAAAGGTCAAAAAAATTAATTTCATCAAGTTTGGGACGGTGGGCGAGTTACCCATACTTAGATGTCTCACTCCTGGAAATACTGGATTCATTTTTGGATTTGGTATGGTTGTTGTAATATGTATAGTTCATTTTCATAATATCGGTTTTTGGCAATTCATGAAACGTTTTGATTTTTTTGTGTTTTTTTCAAAAATGTAATTTTTGGATATTTGGGGTAAAATCGCTTTTTTTCAAAATCTGAGATAGCCATATTGTAGCCCTTGACATTTGCCATCTTCTCCTTTTTTCGGATTCCATTTTGTCTATTGCATGGCATTCGTACAGTCTCCTTAAGTTGAGCTGATTTTGGTGTCAAAATCGTGTGTAGTACTAGTGACGTCACTAACTTCGCTTTATCTAAAAAAAAATCTGACGAAATTAAAAAAAAAATATGCACAGGGTGTGAAAAAGATGCGCGGTCAGGTGCTAAAAATTTGGCGTTGATAACTGCATTGTTTCGTTAGATATTTTACATATTCCTCAGGGGGGGCTAAAAAAGCCCCCCCCCACAGTGACTCGCGGGTTAACTGAACGAATGGACTCTAGACGCGTGTGTTCTTTAGAAGCGGTCAATTTTGCATCATAATCTTGTAATGAGCTCATTTCATGTTTTCATAGCTCTTGAATAATTATAATATCGCCGAAATCAGTAACCTATTTGTCTTGGAATTTCGTATACTAAAACTTTCATACTAAAACATTTTAAAACATCTTAAGATGTTTTAAAATATTTCGCACAAAATAATCCATCGTGAAAACGGCTAAGAGAAGCTTTAACCTTATTTCTTGCGGGCGGCTAGAACTACGTTAACGTGCTGGGGCAGATTCTGCCCCCAAAGATCTAGAGAGCCGCTAAGTTGATTTCAATTAAATGAACGCCATTCGATGCGCCGTCAAAATATTCTCTTCATGGGCCCGATTTTTTGTTGTGCAAAAATAGAGGACCAGGGGGAAAACATACGACAATTTTGTGCATTTTAAAGGACATTGCGGAAATGTAGTTTCAACGAATTTAATGTCCAAAAGTGTTTGTCCTTTCAGTGCACTAAGCTTTTACATATCAAAAGGACAAACACCAAATTAAAAAAGGGCGTAATCAGGGGATGTAATAAAGGGGATTTTCTGATAACAAATATGCACTGATTGTGATTGTTTGGGAAGATATGAGAGTAACATGTGGTATTTTTTATGTTATTTGTAAAATATATGTATTGCGCACAGGCGGATCATTAATCATGGGGCACCAATTTGCGTCCACTTTATCATCTTACTAATTTGAAGTTGAATCTAATTTGACAGTGGGTATCACCTCCCATTTTATGTATCTGAGTGCGCCTCTGCCCAAAAATATGTATAATCCAAGAATGTATTTAGCCTTCGCCATCTGCAGCGCCTTCCAAATTATGAGATGTACGTTTGTTAATTGGCGTTTCTGGGCGAGACAAACTCCTCGGTTATTTTGTGCCAAAAGCCGGTTTTTATTCAGTTACTGGCCAGAGTACATCACGGAAACATAATGGCGCGAATGAAAGAGAAAACACTGCGCCCGGTTAAATAACGAGTCGTCTTCAAGGAAACGGCGGAGAGCCACAATAGGGGTGTTTTCTCCAAGATGCTGCGGACGCTTTACACTTTACAGCATGTTGCGGGCATGCTAGCAATACGTGGCGACAATAACGGGCTCAGTACAAGCGCGGTGCCTGTCTTCACCGCGGAGCAGGTGCCCTTGCGATGCACACGCGTGGCCGATCCGCAGTCTTCACAGATAAGCCTCTTCCTGTCTGCTTTTCCGTTAACTTGCTGCAGCCACTGCCCAAGAAAGAGAACAGGTATAATGCGCTGTTTCAGCTTGTTGTTCCTCTGTGCGTCCCATGCACGCATGCTCGTAAAAAGCACCAGCAGTGAGGTGCAAGTCTCGTGCTGGAAGAGAAAGGCGTCGAGTACAAGGTGCCGAGGCTGCCCGTCTCGCAGCAGCATCAGCAGGTTCGTTGCCAGCAATGCCCACGTGACTGGGTATCCAGCATGATCATTGACCTCTATATATACCTAGACGGCCCACTCCATATATTTACCCTTTCCAGAAACGGCAAAACGCGCAGTGGTCAACCGCTAAATTAACGACCTTGATTCATGTGGTATTTACGAAACGAAACGGTTCGCGCCGGCGTGTTTTTCGGAATCACAACCAAGTTAAGGAGAAGGCCGTCATCGATGAATTTGTGTCCGTCGGGCGATACCAAAAGATGGTAAAGAAGCGTGCGCTGCGTACAACTGTACGAAGAGGTATAGGGCACGAAATTAAAATAGAACACCCATTGCATTCCGTAAGTAAGAATTCGTTTAAAGTCATGCTATTCTGTACGCAAATTTGAGCCACATGGAACATGTCGATATTTCATTTTCCAGATAGCCCAGAGAAAATCTGAGGCAAGCACATGTGTCCTCAAAAACATGTCTCGAATACTTTGGGACCTTTATCAAGTCCAAAATACGCCAATATCTTGAGGCAGTAACTCCGCATTTGAATATTCACCGCTTTAATACACTATCCGCCAATGGCGGGCGTTTTTTCTGACCACTTGCATATTGGTATATTTGGTATATATAGACGTCAATGAGCATGATTCTGAGACGTAGGTAACTGTTCTTGGTGCAGTAACCGGTGAACGGCTTCAGACATCGACTTCATAAAATGCACAAACAAAATATACGCGCCAAAAGTTGTCTCATACCTGTAGCAGATGGTTTAATCAAATGATAAATGCTGCAGCTCGGTGTTGTTATTCATCGCTGGTTCGCTACCCGCCGCGTGGTGGTTTCAGGCAGCCCCCCTCAATTTGCCTGGAACACTTGAGCTGTGTCGTCACCACTTCTACAGCGAGCCGGCTTTAACATGTTGGTCTATGGAAAACAAGATGGTAATCGGTCGCCAATTTTCAAACATTTTTTAAAATAATTCGTTCAAAAGAGATGCCAAATGTGATGCCTTAGGGCTTGGCCTATTCATTATCTGGGGTCGTTTTGGGCAAAAGTTGACTTCCAATTTTTTTGCTCAATAAATTGTTTCATGGAACCCGGCACGCCTTCCAATAGGGGTCACCTTTCAGCTTATCTGAGGTATAGAGGCGTCAGAGATTTCGCCTTATGATCAATGCGCAATACCCGGCTAATTCAGCGCACCCGAGGAAGCCGAAGGTGCCATGCAGGCTTGTTGTTTACCAGGCAACCACCGCGACTCAACTAATCGGCATCTCTGCAATATGGGTGCTTTCTTCGTATCAATGGATGAGAAATACCCTGGATTGGCCACGTCAGCGACAAATGTGACCGACAAAACGACATACAGGAGAGACCGGTTTGTTTATGTTTAAATAGCGTCGAAACGCGGAAGGCTTCAGATGATTTTTCCCTTCTGAAAGTACAGTTGTTGTTTTTTGACGCATATCAATCATTGGTATATAGAATCCTTGGAAGGTAGGACCATTATGGTGGGGCCGTCAGTTGCTGTAGCATTCATTGGTTATTAATATATGGAAATGTGTAATGCACATTTCAAATATGGATCCAACTAATAATAAGTACTATATGTCATAAACAATACCCTTTGAAGGTAATTGTTTATCATGCCTTTGGAGAGCAATTGTGCGATCAAGAGTTTTCATATAATAAGGCTTAGATGGAAAGTATGAAACCCATACACTACAATTAATTTATTTTTTAATATCTGCCCTGGCCTGTGACCTGATATGTGACCTTATTCGAATATTTCTCGTTCTCGGATGCGTCTCATGGAGAGCTTTCTATTGCGCCTTGCGCTTCTCGCTGAGGTTATTGATCGGAGATAACGAGAGGACGTGTTCGGCTTGAGGGTTGGCGGGGAGTCGATAGGTAGGACCTGTAGCCGTAGGTTCGCGCTTCGAGCCGCTAGGATGTTGAAATATTAAAAATGTCTGTTCAAACTATTTTTACAGCCAGCAAGTTCATACCAAATGGAATATTTCGTTTTGTATTATTTCGCTTCTTCGAATTTCAGTATACCCACCATTATTGTTCATTTTTCGTAAGAATATTAATTGATTTATTTTGTGCAAATAGGAGTATACTTAATCATATGTGGTAATAAAACCTAGAATCTAGTGTAGAGGCTGGGTATAAAACCTAGAATCTAGTGCAGAGCTGGGAGTAGGAACGAGACAACCTGTTGTTCTTTAGCTGGTTTCACAGGTAGGTACCTATTGAAAAGGGATTTCCAAAAGTATAAAACTGCCTAGCTGGCAGTCATAAAGCTATGAAAATTGCGTTGATAGCTTTGAAGATGCTAAAGACAGTTTTTCCTTCTAATATTTGCGTAATTTATTACATCTAGAGTTGCAAGGGCTGTTCAGGCACAGAAATAGGGGGGTTGACTTGCATGGTGATAACGATATGCCAGCGATTACAGCGCGATAAACCGATAGTTGAGAATGGTGACTGCAAATATGAGTCCAGGAGAGGTAATAAACAGGTGTGCGACATCACGTGACGTATTTTCGATTTGGGATGTTTATAATGACTTCTTCTTTTATTTTAACACGCAACTGCTACGACAATTTTTCGGGTCGCGAAACTAAGTATTTTTTCATTTTTTCGGCTGGGATTGCAAAATTCCGTTGCAATATCACCTATGAGGCAAAAGATGTAACTATCCTATGAGTTTCCAAAAATGTATATATTATCTTGTTTAATATCATTTATGCTCTTTCTTTAAGGAGGCGGGGAAGCCTCATCTCTACTGCTGTGACAAAAACTGCGCAAAGTAGATAACAACTCCGACCAGTACTTTCGTCGTGTTTCATGCACAAGGAAATAGGCTTCCGTCATAAATACCTTGGTCAAGTAGGGCAATTTGCTAATGAGTAATGTCTTGCATAATAAGCATTAATTATTTTATTATGTGCAAATAAAGTTATATCTACGATGTTAGTTTCCCATGCGTGGGCCCATTGAAGACGAATACTCAGTCACCGGTAACATTATTTAAGAATGTAAATATATATTTTGTTTTCTGACATGTAGATGATTGGTCTCTTCACTTTATCAAATCTATACATTTTTAATTTTTAAACTGATTTCTTTGACTAAAGAATGAAATTATCACATAATGTATTGTAATTTTAGTAACTGACATGAAGTGTGCAATAGGTGTGCTACCTGCCTTGAGTGTTCTTTTTTGGTTAAGATCCCCTGCTTCGAATGCTCATTTTGGTTCACGTGACTTAATCCGCAAGACCTTATGCTAAAGAATCTTGGTAATACAAGGCATTTTATTGCAGAGCGCGATCAGGAATTAGAAAAAAGCGGGTCATATTGATTGCAAGGAAAACTATGATGCAATGGGCCCTACAAGGACAGGACCATAAACATACTGCAGTTTCCGATGAAGAAACGCACCAAGGGGGACCTATTTGAAACATTTGATAGATAGGCGAGCCCAGGAGGGTAAAAAAGTGGGTAACGTAATGTGAAAATTGAAGTTGCAAGGAAAATAGTCCCCATTGTTGAAACTAGTATTATATTAGCGGGATGTATTCCTATTCAAAAGTCTGCACCTCTCCTAATGGGATCCTGGATACGCCTATGATGATTTGTAGCATTCAAAATGAAGCTATCTATGACCAGTAGTTTATTTACATTCCATGGTAGCAGCATGACTGCGGTTCATATGTTATATATTTGGCCTCCCTTTTTCGTTAACCTGGCACCGCCTATGGTACAAAAATATGCTTAATATCTATCTTGTCTGATGTAAAAATAACGAACTATTACATATCCAAGAAAACCAATAAGAAATGTTTTGAAATTACGCATTTACTTGCCCCCAAATTTAGTGGGCCTGCACACGCCTATGATTTTTGAACTTGGGAAAATCGTCATGACATATCAATTTCCTACTTAATATCTATCGATCACTGTTGGTTGTGTTAAAATCAGTTGATAAACATGGCAGCTGTGTTGGATCAAAAATACGTATATTTTTGTAGTTTTTGGCCCCCCGTTGCCTTTTTTTAAGAAATTTAAATCGTGTAAAGGGGAATCGACCACCGATAGATTTTTTTACAATCAGACAGGTAGATCTTGAGATCTTCGGGGTGCCGAATATGCCCCCTGCCACTAATGGGGGTAGCCGGGATCCTGCCACTAATAGGGTTAAGCTGAATTTATCGCCAAACTCATGCGTAGTGATGCCACTGCATTTGCTTTGTCTAGCAAAATTATGATTGCTTCATTGTCGCATAGAAGATGTACAATTAATGTGGTAGAAGATACTGAAAGCTAAAACTTGATAGCTCAATTGGATTTTGAGCTATTGTGAATGTTTGTTAGGGGTTAATATTTGTCCCCCGGTCAAGCGCGGGTTAAATTAAATTGATTGCCTATTAAACAATTGCAATGATCAAACATTGTATTTTGAATAAATAAAAGTACAGAACATATATGAAATTCCCAAAATAAGCAAAATTGTGAAAAAAGAAAGGGAAAAATAATAACCCCATATTGTATAATGTCTCTTACACACTCGAATGTTGTACAATGCCTATATATGTATATTGCGTCATACGATGACGGTAATATACGCTCACAAATATTGACATGCAGCATGACTGACATGCTGCAGGTAGCATAAATGCACTGGCATTAAGAAACGCATGTACGAACCGGATTTAGCTGAGAGCCCTGGTTCTCATCCAAATGATCCCAACAAACATTTTTAGCGGTGGATCTGACCCATTGATTGAATCACTCACAGGTTTGGCCTTCGCACACGCAGAAACCAAAACCACCAATCTGACTTCCGTCGCAAATGTTGACCACCACACGGCAATCTTTATTTCATTTCGTGAAAATTTATGAGATATTCAAACCAGCGGCATCGAAATGCATCAGCAAGTTGCATTAGCAGCACTTCAGCATCAATTTGGCTTAAAAGGGTCCACCCTAAATGGTCATCTTCTGCTGGCAGAAGAAGCTTTATTTGCTATTTTCAAGATCATCCGCCACCCACCCGGAGACAACTGTAAATGTCATGAGGACTTTTTCTCATAGACGTAACTTATTTGTTTCAATTGATATCGGCTTCAAAAACCTGTCGAGAACACGGTACTACACTCGATCTGGAGAGCGCCTCGAGGCCTGCCTGCGATGTTCGGTGCCGGCATGGAGCGTCTCAGGACGAGAAGGCGCCGCAGAGCACAGCACTTGGAACTGTTGCGCGTGGCCAGGTGAGACGGCGGCGGCCAGTAGCGACTGAACGTCGTTGGCGCGCAGGCCGCCGGCAGCCTGCATGACACTGCCAATAAATGCCACTCGACATGGTGGCGTCACTAACTGTCGAACGGCCCTCACCGTTGGCGGCTGCTACCCTGCTACTAAAATGGCGCGCCGTGCAGAGCCGCGCCGCGCACGTCGCCGTCCCACGCCGCCCCACCCTCCGCCGGCGCGGCCACCATTGGCTGCCGCCAGCGCCCCGTCGCCGCTGCCGAACGAAACGGACCATGAGATGCAAGTTCTATCTCACTAACCTAGACAAAAAAGTCCTAATAGGATGGGTTAAAATCCTATCATTCTTATAGTATTCGTTGTAAGAACAAAAAGCCTATCGAGGTCCTTTCCTATAGGATCAGAGGAATTAATGTCCTATCATCGAAGTCCTAAAGGACCTTAGAAGGAATTAAATCCTATCAATTGAAGTCCTGTAGGACTCAAAAGGAATTAAGTCGTATCAATCAAAGTCCTATTGAACTCGAAAAGGAAATCAAGTCCTATCGACTGAAGTCCTATAGGATTTGAAAGGAAGTAAGTCCTGTCGACCGAAGTCCTATGGGATCGGATCAAATCAATTTTGTTTGAGCAAAAATATGCGCATAAAAATGAAAATTTAACTCTGAACCATATCAGCCATATCGGACAGATTTTCTGCCAGATCTGAAAACAATCTTTCCGATATACCTACCTATTATGGCAAGGTCTCTGGCGTTTTTTTCTTTTTTCTCCAAAGGGTTTAGTTAGCCTACCCTCGTTGTTGATGTTGTGTTCAGTGGTCTTGGTTTTAACCTACCCTAGTAGCACGCAATATTGTATCAATATTGATCAATATTGAAACACACTGAAGTTCAATATTGGAATGAAATGTTCCATCAACATTGTATCAATATTAAAACTGGTTGATTCGTTATTATGGAACTACACTGATTTTCACTGAGAACTAATATAGATGCACGATACAAATTCAATTTAGATGTTATATTCATCTCCTTCAAAAAAACAATATTTAAAACGATATTTCCCAAAAGAGTGCATCAGTAATTAATTTATACATTTGACTTTGCATTCAGCTTCAAGATTGAGCTTACAAAACAAATGCTTGATCATTATTGCATCAATATTAAAACTGGTTGATTTGTATGAAACTACATTTAGTTTTCACTGAAATTTAATGTAGATGTACAACGAAAATGAACAATTGTTGATTGTTGATTGAAAATGAGCCCAATGAACAATTGTTTAATTCGTTTTGTATCAATATCGAAACTGTTTTATTTTTTGTTATGGGAACTATATTGACTTGTCACTGAAAACAATATAGATGTACAATTAAAACTCAATGTAGGTGTGAAATTGAACTCCTACCAAACAACATATTTAAAAACAATATGTCACAAATATTGTGCCACAAAATCGTCGGATCCCAAAAACTAATATTTTTACTAGCAATTAATATTGTACGTGTTTCTTCAGAGCTTCAGAATAAACAACCGCACCGAGACGCCGCCGACAATTTAAAGCTTAGGTACCAAGAGCTTTCCACGGATGGCATTACCGACTACCATCCTACTTGTGCTGTCATGTTACCCAATAAAGGCTCAACTTATGTCTATGCGCAACTATCCCCGTTAAGCACTACAGTTAAAAGTAGGGGTGTACTATAAAATGGACTTGTTCGAAAATGGAAAAAAAAACCCTTCAGAACCTGGTTTCATGGACCTTAAAAAGAGACGTGGTGCATCGATTTTGGTTCTCCTTTCCAAAAAAACCCTACCACCTCGAAAAAAACAAAATTCTGTAAAAATGCATTAAAAGCAATGGCAGGATGCCACAAAGTGGTCGTTAGTCCCTGTATTTATTCTCAATAATTTCCGATCCACTTCAGTGACATCAATCAATTTTGGTAGACCAGTAGAACAATTCATTGGGAACATTGTGACACTAGCAGCAAAAAATCCAGGTCAGGTCAGGTCACGGAGTTATGACGTCACAAGTAAAAGTGGGCGCAACGTTTTTTTNTTGAAAGAACCAACTATCATAAACGAATTTATCGCACTACACGCGGCTCGTCACGACAGCAGACGACGCAGTGGGCGTGCCTCACAGTAGTTGTTTCTGATCCTGCACCAATTTGTATCATTAAAGGGAATATAGCACCTTGGGAAAAGTATGTAGAATGATGGAGAAGAATGCCCTGAATACGGTACTGGCGTTCATTTTTGCGAAAAAAAGTCAGAATTTGTTGTAATTTGAAAAATCATAATATGATTACATGTGTCGTCACAACAATATTGCATCACCAAAGCGAGTTGTGACGTCACAAGGAGGCATCGAACGGCAAAAATCGTTTCCTTGAATAGATTGCGTAAAAACGCTAAACAACTGCGTTTCGCTTGTTCCTGACTCGCAATTATTATTGTACGGCGATTACAAATGTGTTAATGTTTGCACTACGGTCTATTTCTAAGCATCTTTTATAAACTGTTTTATAGAAATCAACTTACAATTGTACAATGATAGTTACTTAAAACTATATCCACACCAGAGTAAATTTGTCCAATGTGTGAGTTAGCCCAGAGTTGAAATTTCATTAGTTAGCACTGATTATGCGTTCTATGCGGAGAATATGTAAAGCTAACGGTAAGAAACACCCATCAACAGTTGCTGCCCTTTGAAGACCTTTGTCTGTAGTTATTGGTTCAAATTGGAAAATCCAATGCAAAATTCACAAAGTATGGCCAATCATGTTTTTTTGGAAAACCGAACTTCTCGTAAACAACACAAACTGTATTATATTTGTTGATGTATCGTATGAACATTGACCAGCCACCCCACCCATCAACACATTTGTCAACTCACATAGTATCTATGGGTGATTTTTAATTGGAAATCGGTTCACAATGACAAAACAATTTATTTATTAACAATATCCACCAGAGTGAATGCTGCCCATTGGCATTGAGTGAAACTACATAGTTAGTACTGAAGTGTTCTATTGCGGATAATATTGCAGCTACCGTTCGAGCTACCCATCAACAGTTGGCCCTTTCAAAGGACCATTGTCTGCATTATTTTCAAATTGAAATCCAATGAAAACTGACAAAGAAAATTGACATTCATTTTTTGAATTGATCAAGTCAATACCTTTCGGTGGCGGACGGGGCGGACGCAAGGTAACTGAAATACTGGGCGTACGGTTCAAAAACCGAAGAGCGGTGGAAATCACAGTGGAGTAACTACTTATGACGTATGCGAAACGTCACGAATATTGTCCTTATCCAAATATGCCCCATATGCCCAACGGTTTTTGCGTCAAAACTCAGCAAACTATTCGTTTTGGAAGGAAGAATTTCATATTTTAGAGGTCTCAGTACACCCGACAATCTGGCTATCTCAGTTAAAAACTAATGTTAAAGGTGGTATATTCCCTTTAATGCTGGTAAATGTCAGACAAAAAGTTATGTAACCTGCCATTCACTCGTAATGATAAAACACGCGCAAGACACGATGCTGTCTCCGTCTCTCTCCGTCTCTCTCCGTCTCTCTCCGTCTCTCTCCGTCTCTCTCCGTCTCTCATCCTGGCTCCTGCCGACTGGTGACCGCCGCCTTCTCTCCGTCTCTCTTCCGTCTCTCTTCCGTCTCTCTCCGTCTCTCTCCGTCTTCTCTCCGTCTCTCTTCCGTCTCCCTCCGTCTCTCTCCGTCTCTCTCCGTCTCTCTCCGTCTCTCTCCGGTCTCTCTCCATCTCTCTCCGTCTCTCTCCGTCTCTCTCCGTCTCCGAGCTCGTCTGCTCCCTCCCTCCCACCGACCACGCGTGACCCTCCGGCGGTCCGGGCCTACGTATATATTATATATAATATATATATATTTATATATATATATATATATATATATATATATATATAATATATATACTATAATATATATATATACGTCAGATGGTCGTGCGCTGTTTCATAAAATATCTACGCCTTCAGAAACGTAATCGCCGTGTCACTGTGGCGGTTAAAATGGACTGGCTGAGCAACCCGAGGTGTGACGCGGCACAGCCTACCGCTCCAGTGTTTTTCATACATTTTTCCAGTAGGATCCAGTTACAACATTTTTCCAGTAGGATCTTCAGGGTGCCATCTCAAAATACCGCAATTCCCCATTGGCTCATGTGTTAAAGGCCACGGGATAGGACTTTGGTGACGTCATCACCAAGGAATATCCACACATCAGAGACTATCATGGGTGTCCAAACCCCAAGCCCAACCCAGTCGAAACCCATGAACACCAAGCCCAGACCCAGACCAGACCCATTCAAACTCATAGTATTGATAGATTTGATACCCATGCCCATTGTGGCCCATTCAGATAAGGCAGATAATTATTTTCACAAAATTCGCAACCATTACCCTAGCATGTTGACTTTCATAATATTAACGATAATAATAGTATTAGGCACCCTGATGTGTTTGCTGCTTGATTTGAACGTATCGAACACTGTGCGGTCAACATTATCATATTGGATCAGACCTAGGAATCAAGACATGGTTTTAAAAAATCGTACTGCTCTATTACTTACCACGGATTATTATTGTCATATATTGCCAAAGTCTATCTGTTTAAGCGTCCTATATTCATATAAAAAAACATATTACCTGGTTAAACATCTGTTTGTCAAGTAAAAAAAAAAACTCTTAAGCGGACAATAATTCCAAAATTGCCATACCCATGCCCGCCAAGTTACCCATGAAAAGTTCAAAATGCGTACCCAGACATTTGGAAGAATTGAGTGGGCACCCATGGGTGCACCCAGCCCATGATAGTCCCTGCCACGCATCTGATGGGGGCTGATAGGGTCGTATGCTTAACCCACGCGGTGCTGGGGGAGGGGTAAATTTAACTCTTGTCGTATCATCCAAACCAATGACCTCAGCGAGACGCACAAGGCTGTGATAGAAGGCTCTCAATGAGACAAATCAAATGCATACTAGAATGTGTTGAAATAAGGTCACGTGTCAGATTACAATCAGGTAAAAGGTAACTATTGTTATATTTCAGTTGTTGGGCCATACATTCCATCCAAAGCCTTAGATTGAGACTCTTATCGCTCAACGTGCTCTCAAAGGTAGGTATAGAGAATTTCTCACATTAAGTTAAAGTAAAATTGTAAACAAGCGAACCATTGCATACGAACTTTTGCTTACGAACTTATTCCATTACGAATATTTTCCTTAACCCTATTTATTCCCTGCGGGGGGCAGATTCTGCCCCTGGTAGTTTTTCGCCCGCCGCTTCTGAACCGTTACGTCTATCGTATTGAAACTTTCGGACTTTCCCTAAATATGAATGACGCGTGTTCTGTCAAAATTTTGAGAAAAAAATCGAACCAGCACAGGCGGCTCCAGGCTCATGGTTTTGGGAGGTCGTTACGTATGCGGTTGTGTGGCGCATAATTCCTTCGTAGTTTGCGGTGGAATAGAAGCGTCAGAAACTATATCACTGCTATATACATCATACATACTTGGATTATACATATTTTTGGGCAGAGGTGCACTGAGGTACATAAATGGGAGACTATATCCTCCGCCAATTTAGGCCCAACTTAAAATAAGTAAGATGATAAAAGGCGTTCCGCGCATGATACCCCCACGTTGTTTACCTGAATCCGCCAATGCGTAATATATTTTATTTGACAAATTACCGCAACAAAGCCCACATCATGGCGTGTCAAATGCGGTCTTATCAAACGGGAGTTAGTACATCTCCTGACCAATAGATGCACTTTACTACCAGATATAGTTTCCTACTTGAGTGAACTTTCAACTAGATCTTAAATATGTATGAGTTATTTAGCTGCCCAAAAATTCTGACCAAATAAACATTGAGTAGTTGACAAACATTTGATGACTAAAAATGAGTCGCCAAATTAATGCTCCGTCAAGTGAGGCATCATACGGCTCGTTTCACATTGTTTTGCCCAGGTGTGCGACATCACGTGACGTATTTTCGATTTGGGCTGTTTATAACAACTTCTTCTTTTATTTTAACACGCAACTGCTACGACAATTTTTTCGGGTCGCGAAACTAAGCATTTTTTCATGAATTTCAAGCTGGGATTCCAAATTCGTTGCATATCACGCTAAGAAGCATAAGATGAACTATCTATTAAGTCCAAAAAAAAATATAATTATGCTTTTTTATATCATTATGCGGCTTTCTTTAAGGGAGGCGGGGAGCCTCATCTCTACTGCTGTGACAAAACTGGCGCAAGTAGAAAATCCGACCAGTACTTCCATCGTGTTTCATGCACAGCGGAAAGAGGCTTCCGGTACATAAATATCTAGTTAAGAAGGGCAATTTTGCTATGAATATGTCTTGTATAAGCATTAATTATGTTATTAGGTGCCAGATTAAGTAATCTAACATATATTCATGCGTGGGCCCACATTGAAAGAAGAATTACTGAAACACCGGTAAACATTATTTCAAGAATGCATATATATTATTTTGTTTAATGACATGTAGATTGATTGTCTTCTTTACTTATTCAATACTATTACATTTTTTAATTTTTCAACTATTTCTTTGACTAAAAGAATGAAATGATCACATAATGTATTTCATTTTAGTGACTGACATGAAAAGTGCAATAGGTGTGCTACCTGCCTTTAGTTTTCTTCTTTGGTTAAGATCTCCTGCTTCGAATGCTCATTTTGGTCACGTGACTTAATCCGCAACCATATCTATAAGAATCTTGGTTTTGCCACGGATTTGGCATTAAACGTTAAAACGCGGGCACAGTTTTGAACGAAATGCAACGGACTTAAATCAAGATGTTGCTTCGGGTATCAGCTTTTTGGAGCCACAGAACATATTTGATAACTCAAATAACTTTTGATATATCTAATGAAATGTGCGGCTATATCCCACTCAGAGACCAGTTTTCAGCGGATTAACACGTAAAATTAGGAGGAACATGTCGGATATAACACAAAAATGCGGGCACAGCTTCAAAGATAGAACCGTGAAAGTAGCACGGTTGGATTCAAAATTGTTTTTTCTCTCTGATTCCAGAGAACATATTTGATAAGTCACATGGTTTTTGTACACTCAACTGAAAACTGACTTAAACGGTCGAATTCCCTATGGCGGCGGTCCCGCCAGGGCGGCCGGCCGCCGGTCGCTATGACCGCGTTTGACACACCATGTGTGATGTTCCTATCATCCCAAACACTCACGAACAGCACATATTTTTATCAAAAAATGCACCCATTTTTCATCCTTGAGTACGTCACTGATTTTTCATTTTTGTACTTCTCCCTTTTATATATTAAAGACCATGACATTGGAAGCTCAAGACGTTTTGTGCATGGAAATCGGTCGAATCACATTGCTGCAATAACTTTTCAAAAACACACAAAAAATCGCATTTGTTGCCCCCTGGCCCCCATTTTTTAGCAAAAAATCAATTTTGGGATCTGAAAAGAAAGATTTCGTCACGACAAATCGAATGGTAATCATCCCATCGAAATCAGCCGAGCAGTTCTCGAGATCTCCAGGGGGGGCAGAATCTGCACCCCCCCCCCCCCACCGTAGTTAACGAAATTCTGGCCGCCCGCAGGGAAAAGGGTTAAAGAACTTCAGCATACGAACCTGGTGCCAGGTGCATACGAGCTTTATCCGTTTCGAACCCTTTAGATTACGAACATTATCCGATACGAAGCTTTTTCATTACGAACTTTGGCCGTTACGAACTTTATTCCATACGAACCTTATCCAATACGAACCATTGCATACGAACTTTTGCTTCCGAACTTTTGCCGTTACGAACCTTTTCCTTTACGAACTTCAGCATACGAACCTTTTGTATGCGAACTTTATCCGTTACGATCCTTTGGAATATGAACCTTATCCGATACGAACCTTTTCCATTACGAACTTTGGCCGTTACGAACTTTATCCGAGCGAAACCATGCATGACGAAACCTTGCGTACGAAACCTTTTCTCACGAACCTTAAGTTAACAACCTTTAGGCGGGTTAAGCGCACCCACCCACCCGGCATCCAGATATGCCCGCTGACCCGCAAACTCTCCGTTGAGTTTTGCCAGTCAGCACCTTGAAGCTAACAATCCCAGCTCAACAGGGTCACGACTCGCCGAGCATAAGCGAGCATTCGATGCAAACCTGGATACTTTTGCCTGCAGGCAACGCAGGGCACGAATTCGTCTATTGCCGGGACACGACAATCGGCAGGCAGGGAAGCCAAATCATAATCGATTTCGGCGTCATGGGCCGCCTGCCTGGAGGAACGACAAACCCACCCACGGACTGCCCCAACGAAGACGTTACGCTGCCCTCGAACTCTAGCGGGTGCTTTGTGCCCTTCAGCGAGGAACTCCTGCGCTACTGGTGAGCTGTGTAGGCTGTGTGAGCTGTATGAGCAGTATGAGCTATGTGAGCTGTGTGAGCTGTGTGAGCTGTGTGAGCTGTGTGAGCTGTGTGAGCTGTGTGAGCTCTGAGAGCTGTGTGAGCTGTGTAAGCTGTGTGAGTTGTGTGAGCTGTGTGAGCTGTGATAGCTGTGTGAGCTGTGTGTGCTGTGTGAGCTGTGTAAGCTTTGTGAGCTGTGTGAGCTGTGTGAGCTGTGTGAGCTGTGTGAGCTGTGTGCGCTGTGTGAGCTGTTCGGCTCAGCGTGTGTGGTGTGAGGCTTGAGCTGTGTGAGCGTGGACTGGTAGCTGATTGAGCTGTTGTGAGCTGTGTGACTGTGTGAGCTGTGTAAGATGTGTGATTATGTGATTATGTGAGTTTTATTAAGCTTTGAGCTATGTTAGATGTGTAGCTGAGCTGTGTGAGCTGACGTGAGCTGTGTATCTGTGTGACGCTGTAGCCTGTGTGAGCTGTGTGAGCTGTTGAAGTCTGTGCTGAAGTGAATTGAGCTAATGAGCTGGTAGCTGTGTTAGATCTAAGTGAGCTGTGTTAGATCTAAAGTGACTTTTAATCTAATGAGCTTATTACTGTGTGAGCTGTTGTGAACCTGTGATCAGCTGTTGTACTACATTGAGCTGGTAAGCCTTGTGACGCTGTGAGCGTGTGAGCTGTGTGACTGGTGACTGTTGAGCTGTGGACTGGTGAGCTGTGTTGACTTTGTGAGCTGTGGCGCTGTGTGAGCTGTGTAGCTGTGTTTGCTGTGAGCTGTGTGACTGTGTGACTGGTAGCTCTTTGAAGCTGTAGTGAGCTGTGTAAGCTGCAGTAATTGTAGTGTGAGTGTGCGAGTTGTTAGCGATGTAGCTGCGTGAGCTGTGGTATAAACTTTGTGAGCTGTAGTGAGCTGTGGTAAGCTGTATGAGCTGTGTAATGTTGTGGAGCTGTGTGAGCTGGTGAGCTGTGTGAGCTGGTGTCAGCTGTGTGAGCTGTGTGAGCTTGTGAGCGTGTGCGCTGTGTTGCGCTGTCTGTGAGCTGTGGAGCTGTGTGAGCTGTGATTAGCTGTGAGGCTGTGTAGCTGTGTGGCTGTGAGCCTGAGACTGCTGCTGAGCTGTGTAAGCTGTGTGATTGTGTGAGCTGGACTGTATAGCTGTGTGACTGTTGTGCTGTGTGAGCTTGTGTGTGAGCTGTGTGAGCTGTGTGAGCTGTGTGAGCTGTGTAAGCTGTGTAAGCTGTGTGAACTGTGGAGGGGCGGCGCTAGGTCCTTGAAACTAGGTAGGCAAGGCAATATTATCATAAAAACATCGATAATCATAAAACTTAGCATCTCATATCGATAATATTTAATAATATAAGCGCATCGATAATACTTCATAATGTAGGTGGCTAGAAGCTGCAGTTTCTAACCCATCTCCAACTCCAACCAACCCATCTTCCACACATAGCTATATTGTTGTTATATGGCCTCGGCTATAGCAGTACAGCACTCATAATTTAACAAATTTCTCCGGGATGAAGGCTAACTACGCAAAAAGGCACGTTAACTGAGCCGCGAGATGACACGGATTCTTGCTGTGGTTGCAGCGCAGAAAAACAGTCGTTTTTCTAGAATGATGACTCATTCTGTAGCAAATCAAACAAAGTTTCTGTTTCTGTATTCCTTTACACCACCAGCACCATCCTCGCTCCCGTCTCGATACCCAGCCAACTGCCGCCGACGCATGCGGCTACCTCTGTCCACCCCTCCGCCGCACCCTCATCTCACGCCAGACCCAGGGCCGTCATCTGACACCAAACTGCTGAGACGNCCACAAACTCAATCACCGTTGCCATTGCTGCACTGGTGTTTGTGCTATCACCATCGAGAATATCGACACCAAAGCCGAAGACATCTCCACTGCCATTGTCATCGACGTCGCCATCGCTACCGTTGCCATCTCCATCACCATCGTCATCGCCACCGCCACCGCCATCATTTAACTGGAATTCGGGTCAGGTCGTTACTCGAGACACGTCACCCGTGGCTCATTCGAGTCGAAGGGCATGACCTGGCGAAGATGATTCCACGGCTGAGCTATGCGCCGTGTCGGATGAAATCGGTCTGATCATGATTTGTGACCTGCCAGCTAATCCGAATATGCATAGTTTGCTCTTCGATCGTTCAGGTTGGACCGGAGACGCATAATACTTTGGGTGTAGTTCGGAACATTTGGGAGAGGTTTCGAAAGATAAATCATTGCAATGCCCATTCTGAGACCTCGCTACATTAGCATTCTCTATCTTGGCTAATATTTGAACGGTGGGTTCTGTAGAAGGTTGGTAAGCTTGCATAATAACGTTGAGAAATGAATAGGGTAAGGCTTAAGTTTTTAATTGAAATAACAGACGCACACGAAATCATTTCTGTTCTCTGCAGAAGCCAGATGCGCTCCGACATCTGGAGACGTCCGGCACAACCTCCTCAATCTCCGCTGACTTTGGCTATCAGATCTGATTTCCAAGCCACTGTGAGATTGAAAGAACGTGGGAAGAACATGCCCCTCATTTTATATATATTGATACACTAATCATCGTTGAAATCGGGAAAACACTCACACGGTTTGCAAACTTAATTGGAATGTCTCAAGTTTCTAATTGTCCTTGGCATTCATTCTGCAAAGATTTGAAAAATACACCATTCATCGTTATTTTATCTCCAGCGGCCAGAAAGGAACTGGGATCCTTTAGGTATTGCGACGATCGTATTCTAGGAATTCGATTACTCCACGCATAGTACAATTCACTCGATTCAACCAGGAGCGTAGAAACGGGACGAAAACTGAAAAGTGAGGGAGGCCAGCGAAACTATAATCTCGTCTTGAGCGAAACTCAATCCCCGTACGCGGGGGTTCTATGCAGATTTGAGCTTATTTCGCCTTCGCAAATCTGTTGCACCTTTGAATTATTGTTATAACGAAGTAAAGTTGTTGATTTTAGCACACAAAAATAGACGTAAAGTGGGGGCCATATAACCCCCGAGCCCCCCCCCCCGCATCCCTACGCCTATGAATTCAACCATAACCCGTGACAAGCATCTTCAAATTCATATGAGGATCTACATTGCCTCCGAGGCTTAGAGTTATGTATTTTTGTAAGATAAAGTATCGGCGATATTGGCAGTAACATGTGACGTCAAGACGGTAGCCAATGATGGAAACCACACGGGAGATATGAGTGGGGCATGCAAAATACACGAGAAGTCACTCTTCAGCGCAGAAATAACTGAACCATTTCATTACACGACCAAAAATATGAAACGTATTTATTAGATTGAAAATACTGCAGGTCTCCACATAAATGCATCAACCAGCGACAGTTGGAATTTCATCATCCTGTCTGGTATTTCAGAAAAGCCCATATTTGTCTTCCACCGTCTGTCATGTGTGTTAAAGCAGGACGCACTACGGCAGGCGGCTGTTTTTCTTCAGAACGGGACCCCATCGCCAACCAGCGCGCTCGTGCCAGAACAAACAGCCAGATGCAAAACCAAACAGACTCGAGCCGCATCCCGATCTCGAATCCCGCGCCTCGCCACCTACCCCTGACCGCTCGCTATAGGTCAGAGTCGTGTAGGCGCTGGAGACCATGTGGTGGCCCTGCAATGATCCGGCCTGTCGCCGTGGTGACCCTGTCTGACCCTGGGGTGACCCTGTGTCTGTTCCTTGTAGGGAACCTGTCAGTCCCTGCGGTGGCCCTTCTGTCCCTGGGGTGACCCTGTGTCTGTTCCTTGTAGGGAACCTGTCAGTCCCTGCGGTGACCCTTCTGTCCCTGGGGTGACCCTGTGTCTGTTCCTTGTAGGTAACCTGTCAGTCCCTGCGGTGGCCCTGTCTGTCACTGTGCCAGTTCTTGTAGCGACCCTTTCAGACCCTGCGGTGACCCTGTCGGACCCTTAACTGACCCTGCGGCAGTTGCACAACTAAGCTGTAGTTGTGGGACACAGTTGTGGTCCTGTCGGCATCCTGCGGCGATTATGTCCGCCACCTGTGGCGATCCTGCTCGTCCCATAACCATCGTACCGGGGACATGTCAGAGTTCTGTCGGCACCCGGCGCAGTGACCCTGGTGACACCATGTTAGCACTATGTCGGCACTCTGCTGACACCCTGCTGCCAGCACCAAACCTGGCAGGCACGGCTCACAAATCCAGCTCCGGCTGTCAGCAGACGCGTCTCGTCCCGAGCGACTGCCGTCAGCACTCAGCAGGCACTTTGTCGTCCAGAGTGACTGCTGAAGCGGGATTCACTCACACGGGATCCGTTTTTCGCCGCAGAACGCGCCCGGTGTGAATCCAGCTTGAGACGCCGCAGCAGTCGTCAGCAGGTCATCAGTCACCCACTGTCGGCCGGCTGATGTGATTGCAAACATAACTCCCTCGCAACCGCCCCCGCCCCGCCGCCGCCCCCGCCCCCGCCCCGCCGCCGCCCCCGCGGTCACCACCACCGCAGCCGCTGCACGACAGCCCGCCGACCAGACGGCGCTTATTTATGGCAATCGATGGCGCACTGGGGCGTCATCTTCGCCGCCGCCCTCAACAGACGCTGCTGCAGGGATGGCGATTTATACGGGCAGAGGGTGCGGGTGCTGGTCAGCCCCGGATGGTGATTGGTGACTGTGGATTGGGTGATAAGCCGGAGTAGAGCCGGCTGTGGCGACGTCGTCAACGCCACCCGCCAACGCCGCCCGCAAACACCGCCCGCCAACGCCAATAACGCCAACGCCGCAATAACACCCCCCCCCCCAACGCCAAATACCGTCAACACCGCCCACCAGCGCCAAATACCACTAACGCCGCCCACAAACGCCGCCTGCCAACGCCAATACCCCCAACGCTGCCCGCCAACGCCAAATACCACCAACGTATAACGACGTCACAACGTATAATACTATACAGATCATTCTTGATTATGTATTATGATTTTTGATCATGCATCATTTGATGATGGAGAATCAGCGTTTAATGTAAATAATGTGCCAAATATTGTGGCGACGTCATCCCGTCATGCGTTTATAATACGATTTACTTGAAGCTGTGTTGAGGTCTTGACCAATCTTAAAAGGAGTGTGCCTACTCACATTGGTCAAGTGTATTTGTTGACACTGGTCTATAGAATACATGTTTCTGAATTTTGGCATAGACTTCATTTCTCCAGATTCACTCTAGTTGCTGAGACAAAGAAACAAAAAAAGAACACAAGAAAAATGGAAAGAAAAAGAAAAAACACACAAAGAAGAGAAGGAAGAAAAAAAGAGAGATACAGAAAACAAGAGCCAACAAAAAGGCAAAATAGAAAAGCAGAACCAAACAAAAGGAAAAAAAAAAAAAAAGAAAGAAAAAAAGACAAGAGAGAAACAAAAGAAAAGACACAGAAAAAAAAAAAAAAATGCACAAAGCAAAAAGAAAAAACAGAAGAGAAGAAAAAAAAAACGACAGAAGCAAACACCACACAAAGGAACAGAGAAAAACCACAGAAAAAAAAGACAAGAAAAAATTTTTTTTATTTTTTTTTTTTTTAATTATTTTTTTTTTTTTTTTTTTTTTTATTAAATTTTTTTTTTTTTTATAAATTTTTTTTTTTAATTTTTTTTGTTTCCAAATTCGCCAAGATATGTTGGCAACGCAAAATTATCGATATTCGCCAGAGAGCTTTCCGCATTGCCCTTATAACGAAGTATTACAACGCTAAGCATATATCGTTAAAGGAACACTGCCACCTTAACATTATATTTGAAGTTGAGATGCCATTTTGCGTGATTGGATTGCAATTTAATGTATGGTATAAAGTAAAACAACCATTGAGGTCGAATCAACAGAGAAATTCGAGTTTGGTTTTGACATCTGTAACATCCCCAGTCCCAAGAATTTGAATGGGGCCCTGAGCCGGTGCCGTATAGTCTCTCTTTTGCTAAAAACTGTTTTTACAGTCGACTTGTTTTACCTTTGGACATACATTGAGCCATACAATAATTCATACTTATGGCAGCGTGAAAGTTTTATTTTTTCCGCAAAAATCCTTCATATGACGTCATCAGCCAAATAATTAAAACGATTTATGAAATTGAGCAATGTTGTGAGAAACAAATGTCATAATCGTGCTAGACAGCAATTAACTTCATATTTTGCATCACAAACGGCGTACATTTGATAACTTTTTGGAAGGTGGCAGTGTCCCTTTAACGCTGGCCAATAGAAAACAGCTCGTGCGCGCTGATAGCAGCTGCTGAACAGAGCCTCGATAACTATTTTACATTGTTCGTATGGGGTTGCTTATTGTCTTTGGTGCGTCATTCTAGATAACATCTTCTTTACTCTGTTTATAGTTGCAATTGTTTATTGATTTAGAAACAAAGCAATACGCAAAACAGAATATAAGTACAAATTCAACTAAAGGAGCTCCATGACGTAAATTTTAACGTATCAAATGATCAAACCAATAGCTTCCTACCGTAAGAAAAATATAATTGACATTACAAAAGAGTATGCACACTTCCTTTAAGCGATGGCATTTAAATCGAAGAAAATATTCGGAATGTTAGCATCAGCATACATTTACATTTGTCGTCATCATCGGTTAACTGTTAGCCAGAAATTAAATATTAGCCGTTTTCACGATGGCTTATTTTGCGCGAAATGTTTTAAAACATTTTAAAATGTTTTAAAATATTTTAGTAGTAGCCGTCTCCACGATGTACTAATTTGCGATAAATGTTTTAACCCTCGCCCTACAGTCCCGTAGGGTAGGGCGAAGGTTAAAACATTTTTTCGTCAATTAGTCCATCGTGAAAGCGGCTACTACTAAAACATTTTAAACATTTTAAAATGTTTTAAAACATTTCGCACACAATAATCCATCGTGAAAACGGCTATTATGGGTGGATATTGGTAAGCAAAGACGGCGCTATCGGCCAGTGTACATTTGCTTGTCAAATTCTTCCTAGTTTTGGTGATACTATGTTGTAAAGGATGAAATCTCCAAAAATATTTAATTTCAATTTTAGCACCTGCCAACTTGCCTAAATATGAGTCAAATAGCTTTGTGTTAAACATCATTTGTGGGCGGTACATTTCCCTGCAAAGTGGCGCCCGTTTCAGCGTGCCATGTCCAACAGTTGTCGAGCACTGATTTAAATACTCAAAAGTGCTCTAAAATGAAAATTGTATCAAGTAAGTGCTCATATCTTTGCTCGCGTTTCGCTCTGAACGTCACCTATACGCCAGGTCAATCGGTTATCTATCTGACTGTGTTGATCGTGTGTCGATACGTCCCCACGTTGCCATGCAATCTGATCGGGATCGAGCCGTGTTCCGCCCAAATTGGGCAAATTTGCATTAGCTCGCTTCCCATGTTAAACCAATGCCGCACGTTCGCACGTGCCGGCAGCGACACAAGGAGCGGCACCGGAACGACACTCAGCTGAAGTCTAAGTGCGACGACGGACGACTTACAAAGCGGCGTGAAAATCTCGCTTCCGCAGCTCTCACCTTTTCGGAGCAGCAGCCCGCCAAAAAGCTTCAGACAAAAACGGTCAAAACAATTGGTATATATGCAGATTAAGAAAAAGGAACAAATTGGACTTGTTAAAGGGAATATAGCACCTTGGGAAAAGTATGTAGAATGATGGAGAAGAATGCCCTGATTACGGTCCTGGCATTCATTTTTGGCGAAAAAAGTCAGAATTCTTGTGTATAATTGGAAAAATAGTTTTATGTTAACATGCGACGTCACAACAATAATTGCGTCACCAAAAGCGAGTTGTGACGTCAAAAGGAGGCATCGAACGGCAAAAATCGGTTCTTGAATCAGATGCGAAAAACGTAAAACAACTGCGTTCGCTGGTTCCTGACTCGCAATATAATATTGGATCGCGATTACAAATGGGTTAATGTTTGCATCTAGGGTTCTATATCTAAGCATCTTTTTAGTAAAGTTTTAATAGTAAATCGCTTACATTGACAATGAATAGTTACTTAAAACTATATCCACACCAAGTGAATTTGTCCCAATGTGTGATTAGCCCATTGAAGTAGAAATCAACTAGTTAGTCACCGCATATCGCTTCTATGCGGAGATATTTAAGCTAACGCAAGGGACACCATTCAACAGTTGGTGCCCTTTGAAGACCTTTGTCTTGTATTATTTTCAAATGGAAATCCAATGAAAATTCACAAAGTTATGCCAAGTCAATGTTTTTGAGGAAAACCGAACTTTTCTCGTAAAACAACCAACTGTCTTATATTTGTGATGTATCGCATGAACATTGACCAGCCACGACAGTCAACGACATTGTCACTCAACATAGTATCTATGGGTGCTTTTTGATTGAAATCGGTTCACAATTGACCAAAAATATGTATTTATACATGAACACCAGGGTGAATTTCCCATTGGCATTGAGTGAAATACATTAGTTAGTACTTGAACAGGACTATCAGGGTGCCCAAACCCCAAACCCAGCCCCAAGCCCCCAAAGCCTGACACCAAGCCAGACCCCAGACCAACCCATTCAAAATTCATAATATTGATTACCCATAACCCCATTGGGGGCCATTCAGATAAGGCAATAATTATTTTTCAGACAAAATTTTGCAACCATTATTCTAGCAATGTTGGACTTTCATACTATTAACGATACAAATACACTTTTCTTAATGTCGAGGCGACATCTTGTTCAGCTCAATTCGGCATTTCTCAATTTTAAAAACGACAGCATGACATACTGTTGGCACTATAAGCATTCACATCGGCGTAAACACCACTCTCGCGGCAAAGGGCATTACAAATTGACAGTGCACGGTGCACTGTCAATGTTTAATGCCCTTTGCCACGAGAGTGTAGTACGCCGATGTGAGATGCATATATGTCAAACAGTATGTCATGCTGTCGTTATAAATGAGAAATGCCGAATTGAACTGAACAGATGCCGCCTCGCATTAAGAAAAGGTGTAATATCAGGCACCTGTGTGTTGTTGTTGGTTTGGACATATCGAACACTTTGCAGTCAAAATTATCATATTGGATCAGACTTAGGATCAGACATGATTGTAAAATCTTATACTGCCCTATCACTCAACACGATTTATTGTTGTCATATAGTTGCCAAAGTATATTGTACCAGTAAGACGCCAACGGCGAAGGACGAGCGAGTCCGAATAAATCCGCGTCAATTTATTCCCGTCCAACGGAGGTTCCGTCTTGTGTATGCAAAGCATGCTTTTTAAATATTTTCGCTTTGTGTGTTTGCGTGCAAATAATATCCGAACTAAATCGATACTTTGAAACTAAATAGTTTTGCAAGTGTTATTTTTAAATGTTCATTCAAAGCTTCATGGTTTGAAGGCAAAAATTCATTTTGGGTGGGTTTGATTGGCTTTATAGCTGCATCATTTTTATCGTCTAAGCACCAATTTTGGTTTGAAGGCTACGGCGGTGTAATGAGGAAATGTTATAGAATCGTCAATACAATATTACAGACATAATTTTAAAACAGGAAATACTGCATTAAAACCATTTTTGCATGCATTTTTAGAGACGGGTAACAGTTGGGTCTACAGATTGGTGTTTGTTTCAATCGCTTCACGTCCCATAGGTGCCTTGAGCACTGCATTTAAATTGTGAAGATGTCGTACAACTATGGAATTGCGCTTGTATAGCCAGAAACTTTGCAGGTACACGCGGCTGATTCGACACATAGTGCATACCCGGGCGGATCGTTTCTCTACGCATCTGCGTGTTTGACCCGTGTACATTTGCGACTTGGTTGCCGAGATATAGGTCCGGTATTGCAACGATGTTTTGTATGTAATTTTCCGTGGACGGAACAGGGTGCACGTTGCGCACGTGCAGTGGTGACCCGAGTTTGACCTTGCAAATTGCAGTGGTGTGGTCTCCGGCCACAACACCAATTTTGCTTTATAGGTCAGCCGTTTCTCAGCTACAGGCAGGATAATACTTTCTGACACCCCTGACGCGGCACGTTCACGCGACCGTGCTGACCCATCACATGAATAAAAAAAATGTCAATAATCCATAATGTAATTGCATGGGCTATCATATGGCGAAGACCGCTTGTCATCCGATGCGTGGTTCAAAAGATATAAGCTTCTGACCAGCGTCGCGGCGGCCCGGCCGGGTCTGCCGCTTATATGTGAGAAAAATCCGGTATTCAATGAGGACTCGCTCCGCGCTTCGCGCTCGCTCGTAATAAGTGTCCTATATCATTTAAACAACATACTTACCTGGGTCCTGGATAAACATCTGGTTGTCAAGTACAAAATAACGCTTAGCGACATTGCTCTATAATTGTCAAACCCATGCCCACCCAGTACCCATGAAAAGTCAAAAAATGCATACCCAACCCAGACGCCAGACAATCGGAAGAATTGAGTGGGCACCCATGTGTGCACCCAGCCCATGATAGTCCCTGGTACTGAATATGCTTCTATTGCGGATAATATTGCAGCTACCGGTTCGAGCTACCTATCAACAGTTGGCCCTTTCAAAGAACATTGTCTGCATTATTTTCAAATTGAAATCCAATGAAAACTGCAAAGAAAATTGACATTCATTTTAGCAATTGATCAAAGTCAATACCCTTTCGGTGGCGGCGGGTGGAGCGCAAGGTACTGAATACTGGGCGGACTGGTTCAAAAAAGCGAAGTTGCGGTGGAAATCACAGTGGCAAGTAACTACTTATGCGTTATGCGAAACGTCACGAATATTCTGTCTTTTTGAATATGCCCAAATATGCCCAACGGTTTTTGCGTTCAAACTCAGCAACTAGGTCGTTTTGGAAGGGAAAATTTCAGATTCAGAGGTTTCTCAGTACACCCGACAATTCTGGCTATCTCAGTTAAAAACTAATGTTAAAGGTGGTATATTCCCTTTAAACTACCGTAATTTCATGCATCATGCATGCACATCACACAGTAGCACACAACCCTAATGACATTGGGATCTTTCAGTAGCATGAAATGTCAATCAGCGGGCTGCACAGCTAATTTCCGGAGCGTCCCAGAATAAAGCTGCGGCCGGTGTGACTGGGCTCGACGGCTCGGTGGCCACCGACTCGTGATGGAAGACGACATAATATGACATGTGACCACCGGATGTCGCCGAGTGACGTCAGAACAGAGAGAGAGAGACGTCATGTGACGTCAGAGACACTCGTGTCGCGGCTGTTACTAACTGCAACACAATGGCTTGGTCAGTCTACACTCTACATGCTTTCTGCATTGAAACCGCTTAATAAATTTGACGGGTGCTTCAGATCCAGCAGGAATAGTTATTGGTCAATATGGTGGAGATTTCGCCTGAGGTCACAAACTCCAGATGACCTGTCCGCTTCGGTCCAAGGCGCTAACGATGGTTTAATTCCGACCTCCAGCCGAGCGGTCAAACATCAGCCAACTCAGCTTATTCTGCGAAACCCCTAGCTACCGTGATTTGGTCAAACTCGTCATATGCTCACAGAAACTCACCGAAGCCCTCCAAGTCCACAACACACCACAGCTAACCCATAGCTCTCTACAGCTCAATGCAGCTCACCGCAGCTCACCGCAGCTCACCGCAGCTCACCGCAGCTCACCGCAGCTCAATGCAGCTCACCTCAGCTCACCACAACTCACCACAACTCACCTCAGCTCACCACAACTCACCACAACTCACCGCAGCTCACGTCAGCTCACCACAGCTCACCATAACTCCTCACAGCCTTACCGCAGCTCACCACAACTCATCACAGCCTTACCGAAGTTCACCTCAGCTCACCACAGCTCACCGCAACTCACCGCAGCCTACCGCAGCTCATCTCAACTCACCGCAGCTCAGCACAGACTCAGAAGCATAGTTTACCCACAGACTCAGAAGCATAGTTTACCCACAGACTCAGAAGAGTCAGCGGACCGTGGCGGCCATCCTCAGGGCGTCAGCCGGCGTCACAACCAAGCTCGCGGTGGCTGCCCGAACGTCAGTCCGATGTCATCGCAATCGATTCAGCTGACCAGTGTGCCGTAATTCGCCGCGTGGCGCCTCCAAATGTGCTGAGTAGCGCCGCCAATGGTGGGCCCACCGGCCAGTCAGCCACTATTTTCCCGAGAAAATACAGCAGTATCAGCAGCTTTACGGCGCTGTTGCTTCCGATGCCCAGGATTTGGTGGGCTCGCTGGCGCTGATGGTCGATGAGATGATCAGAGTGTCGGAGAAAACTTCCAGAATGATGGAGAAAACTTCAATTGTTTTATTGTAAGAAGTATAGAGTCAGGCGTAGGTTTGACAAAGAGAATGGGCTCTTGTCATATGTTTTGTCACTTTCAAACACACAAGCTCACAAACTGAGCACATTTTAAGAGACCACAGAGCTTTTGCTGTGGCTTTGAAAACTTGCGCTGTAAGTTTCCATAAACTTAATCACTTGCATAAAATGTAAAGAGTGTAAATAGCCGTTTTCACGATGGCTTATTTTGCGCCAAATGTTTTAAAACATTGTAAAATGCTTTAAAATGTTTTAGTATTAGTCGTTTTCACGATGGACTAATTTGCGAGAAATGTTTTAAACCTTGCCCTACGGTCCCGTAGGGCGAGGGTTATTTTTTTCCCGCAAAATAGTCCATCGTGAAAGCGGCTACTACTAAAACATTTTAAAATATTTTAAAATGTTTTAAGACATTTCACACAAAACAATCCATCATGAAAACGGTTATTGTTACAATTTTGTCTTGACTGGAGGGTCTCATGACCTTTAGGGCAAACCCTTAGGACAGCTTTTGGACCGTGCTAGCCTAAAATATTACCATATTTTGACGTCCATGCGCTTACTGGTGCGGATCGTGTTTTTTTTTATTTCTTCTATGAAAATATGCCTTGGCCATGGATCATAGCAAACCAAAAGAGTGGCACATGAGTGACACCGATATTTTCCATCCTCTGTGTGTCCAGTGTCCACCCTCATGTGCCTGCCCTGCAACAGCGGCGCACCTTTCACTGTGATAATATATACCTACCTTCGTCCTGAATCAATAAAGGAAATAAATGGACCGACAACAGCACAAATGGCGTGCAGTCACTTCATCGGAACGATGGAACTATCGACTCGGCAACGCCGGCTTGATGACGCTCGGTGTGTAGATATTTCTGTCGATTTACGTCAGCAATGAAACCGCAAGTTTACGTTGCTAAATGTAGTGGGAATGGTAAATAGTGTGCGCCCACATGAGGATGTTTCTGTAGATCGATGCATATCCGGGGTGTGGCAGACTTCGATATTCGTGGCATCATTAACCGTCATCATCACGAGCATGAAACTTTGATAAGTTAGAAGTTATCATTTGTTATAAGAAACGACTTTTTCCATGATAAAACATTAAGCAACAACGTCTCGTGTCAACTTTGCGCTCTGCGCGTAACATTTTAATTGCAAAAAAGAAGAAAGTAATGAAACCTTTGCTGGTTAAAACGTTACTAAGCCTTCATTAACCCTATTTCCAAAAGTACGGTGAAATATGTAGTAGCAGTCTAATAAAAAGCATGTAACAGGTGTACTAACTGTGACGCGTGTGATAAATTTCCATCCTGCACTATTTCTCAGGCTTATTAGCCAATGTGCAAAAATAGACATAGCGAACGATCCCAGTATTTCACGACCACCGATAGCATGCGACGTACAATACACGAGTGACGACAGAAGAATGTTACAAATCCGAAATGTGCGACGCGCAGTGAAAGATCATTCACTCCTGATATCAACGATGGAATGTACGGAGAGGCACCACCCGTCGTAAATTCCTCGCTTCGCCGTCATAAATGTTCCTCTGTCAGGAGTCTGAAGGCACGCAGAGCACCCCGGGGCGGGAGTCGAATGGATGACAGGTCATTTATCTGCCCGTTTAGCGGGCTTGGCAGGAATGTGATGAATTCTGATGAGGAGTGAGTGAAACGGCACTTTGAAATGAGATTCGAATGAGCGTCGACCTCGGACATCTATCACGGAAGTGATCTGTTTGATCTATAGGCGATATCGCTGCGTAAAGGCCCTGGATGCGATTAGCTCCGTTCTGTGATATCGGCGACACGTGCATCACAGGACATATACCCGCTGATTAATATATAGTGCGCACTGCGCACACCTGCCATACAAGAACGTTTCAGCGTTGCGGGAATTACGCGGAAGATTATTGTATATAAAGCATCTCCTTTTTTATGCTGGATATCCTATGTGTGATTGTTGTGATTCGTATGCGATATAAATAACAACAAATGTTGCTTATGGCACACAAACAATGCAGTTTTTGTTGATTTGATGAAATACCTGCTTCCCACAAAAAAACGATTCCGCTCAAGTGATTCGAAAGGGTAACAGTAACTGATGCAGGCTCTTGCAACTGTCACGGTTCGTTTGAATGGTTCCGAGGGGTCAAACTACGAAGATGCACCATTCAAAAGCTGAGCTCACGCGGAATGCAGCGATATAAATTTGTCAAAAATCCACCAAGCACCTTTTTTAATCGACATTTTGTCCGAAGCCGCGCCCCTTTCGCTTGGCCCCGGCTATCGCGTACGGTATGGCGAAAATGCAGACCAATGACATGTCTACCGATTCGCTATAATACTCTGGACGTCAAGGTCTCACAGAATGCAAAGCTAAGAGATGGTTTGGTTGGCTGCACGGCTGCACCAGGTCAAGTCAAGTGACCTCGCCTCCAACAACGTTTGCGGACGCGTCAAAGCCAAAGTGATTGACCAAACAGCTTGAAACTCACAGGATGTCCTTAGGTTACAAGTATGAAGTGTCTATGTTCTATTCGTTGTTTTATTATTATTATATCTGTAACCTAACGCCAAGTCAATTTCATGACATCCCCATTACAAGTCAACGGGGACAAATTAAAACACGTATAAATCAATAAAGAATGACTGAATTTGATTAGTTTGCACCAGATCCACCACTCTTGTGCCAAATGCAAAGAACTAAATATGTCCCATTTATGTTCTTTGACAGGTGACCGCAGGTAACGTATGGCTTTTGTTCAATAACTCTTTACCAAATTAAAATAGAGCGATGGTGTTTTCACGATTGTATTTGTATTGTCAATGCACAGCAAGTGATATAAATGTGGCCTTGACCGGACCTTGACATGACCTAAGCGATGCGTCTCGTCGTCTCGACGAGAGATACACAATGATGAAATGTGTTTTTCTCCATCATGCTTCTGAGTAAAAAACAAAATGTGCTTTATTATATATATTTTAGTGATGAAACCGTGACTAAAGCAGATTTAGTTTTATTTTGAACATTTTTCTGCACGTCGCCAGCTCTTTTAACTATCGAGCTAATTACGGTTTTATCGAGAACACTCTTATAGAGCCGAATCTAACGCCATTTTCTGCCTGTCGGTATATTGCGTGGTTTTCCAGAGCTTAGGGGGTGGGAACGGAGATCCCCTATTCCTCCCGCCTCTGCAGTTCGTGGTTGGCGCGAACCTGGCCCTGGTGGTGCGCGAAAACCCAGTCGAATTTATCAACAGTTCAATGTGCTGATGATCATCAGCAAATCAGATTACATGCCAAACACATGCAAATGCTATGCAAATGCTTTTACTATGCCAAGCTTTTAATGTTCAGGTAAATACGACATCCGTGTTCGACAGACTTATTCGAGTTATGGCTTCTGCTTTTACATTTCCTGGGTTGCTGCAGGTCAGCATGTTCCAAGTTGGGTCTGCCCATCGGGAGGCTGTGATGCACGGCGAACACACCCGGCTGAGACCCGCTGTCGTCCGGCGCGGCTCAAACTGACCGGGTGACACAGCTGACAGTGCGACCATCAGAGGGAGCCGGACAGGCTAAGACCTTACAAAAGTTGACCCCATACGATGAGCGAGCTTCTGTTCAAGGCATTCCAATTTAACTATACCTAACCTGAGCGGGGAGTGAGTCTCAGGGTGATTCCTGAACAGTGTAGGTGACCCATCGTGGTAAATGTGATTTCCAGGAAGATTGGAAGGACCGAAGGAGATAGTAATTGCCTGTTCAGGAAATTATCGTGTTAAATATGGGTGGGCAAGAGAAGATACGCCGGTTAACTCACGATACAAGATGGCGTCCGTACAATTATGCTGGTCTGCTAAAGTTAGTTGGTTTAGACTTTGGCAATTCATGTAGAGCCAGGGAGCATTACAATTCTGACGGCTTAAAGGGATGGGTAATTAAAAAAGGACAAAATGTTCAGCTATAACCGGTGACGGACAAAGTTACTATAACAACACTATTCAATTTCGAACCAAAAGTTCAAACTGTTCGAGTTGCAAAAGTAAATGATCACGCAGCCGACGATTCCCATTAATCGAGATGGGTCAAATGAATCGGTCACTATTTCCGTACAAGTTCTAAATTATATAAATGGTACAAGAGTTTGGCGTTTGTTTACAAGTTTGGGAACAAAAGTTCCACAAGTAGTCGGAAAGAAGCGCTCGCAGGAGGCGGCTGACAAAATCAGGTCTGATGTCTGAGCTGCTTTTGAAATGAGCTTGGGCAGCTTTGATTAAAAACCTTCCCAGATTATAAAGCAACGGTGGGGCCGAAATAATCTTTTCCTGGTCACTACAGAGCTTCAAACATTTATACCAGACCCATCAGCATCTGACAACGCCATTTCCATTTCATAACGCAGTACAATCTAGTCCTATTTTATTTTACCCGAAGCTCGCCTTTCAGCGCCGGAGCTCGCCTTTCATCCTAGAAACCGAAAATAGCTATTTCCGCTCGTCCTAATCAAATGTCGAAACAACACCCACACCATTCAGCGAAAGCGAGCTATATGTTTGTCAGATGTTACAATCTCGGCTCCGAGAAAAACTAGAGGGGCAGCTCGAGACATTTCATTTCAATAAAAGTACATTTTGTCTTGAGGTTGAGTTTATTTGCGGTGCTAAGATGAAATGCTCGCGCCGGGGGATTTAACAAAATGTCTGAGTCAGGCACAGGCCTGTGCTGAAGATTGAAACCTGTCATATCGCATTATACTATAATGCTCTATATATTGATGTGTGCGTGTGTATGTGTGTGTGTCGTGTGTGGTGTTACCCACTTATGTACAATTTATAACGAAAACGTGCACCTTACATATTTTCAAGGATTTGTATTGCATCTTTAAATGAGGTTGTCATTCACAAAATATGTACCCAGTACTCCGGGGCGTCGCCACAAAACTCCAGGGGTGGTAAAATGCCCCGACCTGCTGGACGACGTCGGAGAACAAAATTTGATTTTGTCTTGCCAGCGTTGGCTTATTAATCACAAAGAATCCATCGGAGGAGCCACATATTGTTTTTGCATTCGTCTGCTCTTTGCATCGAAAAAACTTATAGTGCAGTATTCAGTATTTAATTCAGCATAATGTCAATCTGAATCTGTTATTACATTGACAGACGTGCAGAAAGGAATCGTCAAGGTCACACATGGCAATACTGTTCACATAGCCCGGCAGAATACCAATATGGCACAAGCGGACTGGAAGT